>SMLS01068099.1:0-51329 GCA_004785975.1 Popillia japonica
GTGTTATCATTGACCTAAAAGTGGAAAAACTATCTGGATAATAAGATAAGTTAAAAGGTCATAAAAATACATATATTATATGAATAATGTACGGCAACTTAATAAAATCCGGTATTTTCTTTCAAAATAGTGACAGGATCTCTCTGACTGTTACATTTTTCGCGAACTTAAAATATAGAACCTCGTGAATTCAGTTCAACACTGTATTACGTCAGATATGAAAGTACGTTGCAAAATTTTTTAATGAAATTGCGTGTATATTACAAATTTAAATGGATTTTGCGGTTAATCCTATTTGTCGTTGACTGGATTTACTTTACGTCCCCATTACGCAGTCTTTACAACGTAGTGGGCTTATGGTGTATATATTGGTGTTTATGTATTTATTCATTGATGCGAAAATGCTGTACCAATTAAATTTGATAGAAATAGTTGCAATAGAAAAAATTAATAAAATAATCGAATGGATCTGCAAGTTTACTTGCATTTAGAAAAATAAAATAGTTGTAAAAGTGGCAACACTGCACACAATCTTAGACAATCAGAATTTAGAATTTGGAAGTCCATATGTTACTTCCACCTAAATTTGTTTTCTAAGAGTTTCGATACCATAAAGTGATGGTACTAATTATTGCACAACACTTCCCCAAGGGCAAGAATAGCCAAGTTCGGTATTGTTGGTTAGTTTTACCCCGTTATGATGCCGCGTTTGGTGGCAATTTACCTAACGTTATAAAACGGTAGAAAAGGTAATGTATTTGATACCATTTAATCTATAAATTAATGACGTTCTCCATTACGTAAATGTAATAATTTTCGCCGTTTGCGTTATTTGAAAATCGAAAACACTAAACGATTCGGGTTGCGTTCACCCTAAACAGAATTGCATTCCAGCGTTAGTCTTCGCATTATCTAAATTTCTATTCAATTATGTCCTGATCAGGAAATTCATACAAGAGACTGCGTAAAAAGACCGAGAACGTTCCGTGCCATTCTTAATTAGATATAGGAAATGAGACGATAATGCGAAAAAATACTGCTGGAACTGCGGATGTTTTTGAATTTCTGTACGTTGGGCGGTAGAAAAAATATCGAACCGGAATGGGCCGATGCGCTGACTGTAAGTTGCGAAAAGAGACGGATATAAGAATAAGAGAGAGATAAGTGCTCTCGAGAGGGTAGGATGAGTGCAAAAAAAACGTTGACGACGGATCCTTCGTGTCGCGCGACGAATTGGTAAAAACGTTTTCTCGCCGTAAGAGAAAGAAGGCGGTGGAATTGAAACGATGTAATCGATACGCGCGGGATCCGGGCGAAATACTAAGAGGAGGCTTGATAACTGTTCTACAGAATGAGGTGTAGCAGAGAGAAGTCGGCCAGATTCCTCTTTCCGATTGGAATTTTGCAAAAAATGGACTTATCAGCGATAAAGTGAATTCTCTTCTTCGTTCTTTCTTTTTCCTCAGTTGAAGAGATTAGGGTCATTTTGATGGCGCAGATAAAGGACCAGAACTGTATTAAATGCGTTAAACTAATATGATGTGATTTACAACGTCGCTTCATTTTAGTTTTGTTTTTTGGATGAAATGTTGATATTTGTGTTGCAATAGTGTATTCGCGGACTGCGTTTTATCATGCCCGCATGCTTCATTCACTCATTTTATTTTTAGTGTACCGTGGGGGCTTCCTATTATATGAACAACCACAGTCGATGACTCATGTTTAGTTTGTTTAAATTTATTAATATTGGTTAAAAACGTTATACGAATAACTTCAGCTTATACGAAACATAATCCTTATAAATAATTGTAGTAGTGGAGAAAATTTCCAAACATATGGAAGCAAACTAGTAGAAGGAAAATAAAAGTTACAATTTAAAATTGTCTTTTTTGCTACTTCATTCCTTGTTGAAATCCAGATACATTTTCATATATATCCACACAAACGATAAGTTGGAGGTGATACTTTTTATTTATTATAAGAAGCTCAATATTTAGTGGAAGGAATGTTGCAAGTTTTCCAAAACTTGTTTTATTTTTTTAAATAGATAGTATTAAGAACTGCACTGATGCACAATCTGTGACTATCATTAGGTAGGAAAAATACCAAAATTTCATTTCAAAAAGTTTAAAGCAGCAATTGATACTTGTACAGTAATGCTGGTAAACCTTTTGACGGATATTATACGACTTTCAGCTCATTAATTTCAGCAATAGGTTCGTGTTGTTTAAGTTATCTGACCAATATCCAATATTATTCTCAAAGGTTTGGCCAATTGTTGTTAGATTTCTTGATCAAGTTACCGCGGGATTGTTTGGAATGAAAAGGCAGATAAATATGTCAAAGTAGCAGCAAAAGTGCCTTTTATTCGACGTGATTCTCCAAGCAATAACAAAAGGGAATACAACAGAAAGGCCCCCATCTGCAGAACACGGCCGAACAAAAACAAAGGAAGGCACTTTTATTAGGATCGGCTGAGTTAGCCAATATGGCTATTTTTCAGTAAAGAGGACTTTCGACTAGTGGTAGGATTTTTGATAGCTCATGCGGCCGTGAAATGATCATCTATAGCTGAAGATCTAATCTGTCGTCTATGACAAGAAGATCTAGTTGCTCTCAGTCATACGCGACAGTAACGTTTTTGTAGGTCGATTCTAACTCCTACTGGAATCCACTGTCAATGTAGTTCGCAGCGATTAAAGGCAACACTGCCATTGCTCTCAAAATCTAATCTAGATGAGATAAAAGCTTGAATAACATTGTTGTAAATTTGTTTATGTATATTGGCTTACACTAGCGGTCAACAAAGTTATACGAATTATAAACTGGCAGGCTTTTTCTGTGAATGCATTCTTTGTCGTATGAGAAAAGAGTTTTCTTCCAATGCTAACCATAATGTTTTTTATGAATAGCCGTACGTAATTATGTATACTACACAATTACTGTTCTAATAGTCGCACTTTATAGTCAGATATTCAACAAGAATAACTACTGCCAAGAACCAAAGGGAAATAGTTTTGAAAATCCAGGATTCTGTGCTTTCAGATCATCAAGATTATGGAGGGAGAGTTGACTTTCACTCACATCACCATTCATTAAACCTTTTGGATGACCATTAGGCTGAATATGTATTTTGAAGTTGACTGTTTTAAATTGAACGAAATTGATTCCTACATTCCGAAAAGTATCATTACTAAAACAGTGTCCTGAGTGCTGCAGCAGCATTGAACATTCCTGAGGCAACTCAACCTTCTTCTTTCGGCTATTGAAATTCTTCAATCTTTTCAAGATTGAAACCCATGTTTCCAACCCATTCTAGGACACAGGAAAACATTCAGAGGGTTACAATGGATCAGATGAACGTAATTCTTATATCAGAATTTCAGTATTACTATTAGAGTTTTACTCTTTATCTAGTACTGTCAACTTAATAGTATTAAAACAGTTGAGGATTTGGAACAGTTTTAGACATATCTTTTTTGCAATCCTATGCAAATAATGCCCTGTATTTTTTGTATGTAAATGTGTTTTCTAACAATGGTGCAATAAATAATAGCATCACTTTCTTGCGAATAAATTGGTTGCTAGATGTACTACATAAGTATCGCCATCTGGCGTTTGCCATATCCAGCTCAGCAGTATATGTAGTTGCAAAATTTACAACAGAAACCTTCGGTAACCTTTCGGTAAAATTAGCAGAGTATAATTTATTTATTCCGTATTAACAACATCTGCATGCTGGAAATAATGATGCAGTTCTGCATGCAAATTTCAAGTAAACAGTGGGTATTGCCTGTTCCTGTCTCAGTTTTTTTGCGATAGTTATATTAATCCGATTAATAACAATGAATACTTTACACTTCTTCTAGTTCTTAAAATACATACATATATACGTGCTAAATATGTATACTGATTGCATTTTTGTATTTGTAACACCAATATATAAGTATATTTTAGGAACCTAAGGCAGCACTTTTCGTCCTGGATTTATTATGGATTTCTTCGTATAATGAACATAAATGTGCCTTTATACACTAGGAGCACCTACTCGTAGATATAACATAAAGAATGAAGTACATACATATATGTATGTACGTGCAAATTTACTTCTCCTTTTGCAATAACATTGTAGATATACGGTTTTCAAGATACATAGGTACACTACTGTTAAAATGACATTCACTACTACAATAACAGGTACACTGTAATATCTGCACACTCGGAAACAAGGCTTCCTTTGAAGAGAAACTAGACGCTGTCGGTGCACTACCGTTTGTAATTCAAATGGCGTACTTTTTTCCTGTCTACTTGAACTTTCCGTCTCCTTTTGTTGCTGGAGTGCTCGCTCTTAACACTTGCAAGTAAAAGTTTCAGTTCTAAATTTATACATGAGATGAGGAACAAGTATTTATCAAATTTCGAGTGTAATTTGCTTTGTTTCTTTGACGATAGAAAGTGCTTTGGCGCGTTGATTTCTTGTACTTTTATAAGTATCTCAGCGCCTACGAAAATAACAAAGATAAATACAGAATTTATGGATAATGTTAATAGGCGGAAATATTTTACCGTTCAAGAGAAATTAGATTTTGTATGGTGAAAGAGTTAATGCATTTCCCGTAACGTTGTATGTTACAGCAACTGCAGATCTGCAGTCTTGAAGGGCGGGAAGTTTAATTTTAGCAGCAGCCTCTATCCTTACTTTTTTTACCGGTGGCCGTTTCTCTTTCCCTCATAGTCGTTTTAATAGGCCCTAAAACGTGAAGCTGATGTCCTTCAGTTTTTCCCACTGTACTGCTATACATGTCACTTAACAAATAGTGGCTACTGGGAGTTGACCCCAACAAACTGGAACGTTCAAAAGATAGGAGATAATTTTAGTTAAGTATGCGTCCTGTACAGTAGCGTGTGGTGAATAGTAGTTGGTGAACGCGTAATGTGTTGCAATGTACTATAAACTGTTGTATAGAGAGAGATTGCAATGCTGTCAATCGTGATGTGCTGAATGGATACGAATCTTCTTTTCTCAAGCATCATTGTTTACGCTGACTGTAGGTGATGCGCTGATTTTGTCAAAGAGTTTGTGAGTGCATAATCAAAGTGTACCATCCCCACCAGTAGCTGGGTATAACGGTACAATGCGTGTGAACATGGCTAATCTACAAGCTTAGCGTGCATGGTACGTATAAAGATTGGTATGCAGATTGTATTATGCAGATGGAGCGCTATGTGCGTTTGTACTCCTTTACATTCGGCGTACAGGTTTAATGTATTTCGTATTCTAAAGATCCATAAGGAAAAGTAACGGACATGCTCCTACAGTCGGCTCGTTATCTAAAACTTTCCAATCAGAAAGTAATTTAAAATGAACTTCTTGTATTCTTCGGCTAAATTTTCCTCCTAAAAAAGCCACATACAGCTCGTGACCAAAGTATTATGCTCATTCAGTTTTTTTCAATTTTGGCAATTTTAAAAAAGCGGTTAACGCTTAACCATTTATGATTGGCAGATCGTCTATTCAAAGAATGCGAAACCAAAACAACCCTAATGATACCTAGTTTATGGCATTACATTTCATTATGATGCTCAAAAATTAACCTTTATTCTGTTATTAGGAGAAGCGATTTACAGTATCAAAGAGATAACAAACTTACACGTATTAGTCAAGTAGATGTTGAAAGTGCTGTCCACCAACTTCCATTGTACGTACGTATAATCTGTGTAGCGCAGTGCTTAGCGCGCTCGCTTCACAGTCTGGGGGTATCGGGTTCGAATCCGGTGCGTTCTGTCTGAATTTGGTTTTCTGTAGTTTCCCAAATTCCACGGCAAATGCGGAAAGATAACATCTTAAGTCGGTCTACAGCCGCAGGCGTAATAATAACTCATGGCCAGCCGATGCCCCCTGTAATTGGCGCAAGCTGTTGGGGGATGCTAAGGCATGAATTATTATTATTATTATTATAATCTTGTACTCTTTTTAACTTGTTAATTGGTGCTAATTTTAATCATTTACAAATTTCTGTAATATTATCCGGTCTTTAGCTGACTTTTTCTTGGCTTCACGTTTTTTCTTTCTTTCCTATGATGTTTCTTACTGCTGCGTTCCATGTCTGTGGTGGTCTTCCTTTCTTCTTCCCTCTTTATATCTCCGTTTCCTATATTTGTCGAACGCGCTTGTCTCAGCAGCTTGTATTTTGCTCTTCCTTCTTTCCGATAGTACCCACAACTCGCCACCGTATGTTAATACTGGTCGGTATATTGCACTAAATACATTCATTTTTGCCTACCTGGTAATTTCTGTCCTATATTCAATTTTGTTGCCTCTTAACTAATATAATTTCACTGTTTTCTCGATTCTTGTGTCGACTACAATGTCTTGTCTTGCGCTGTGTTGTTAATCGTAACTCCTAGATAGTTGCATCGATCTATGTACCTGTTTTTCTCCTCCAATTCGATGTTTATATCTTCGCCTTCTATCGTCATGATTTTTGCCTTGCTTTTGTTGATCTTCAAATTCTTCGCTTTTAAATCTTCGTTACAAATATTTAAATTTGTTTGTTTCGTTTGTTCGTTTAGTTCCTTACACTATCTCATATCAAGACTATACCTTCCGCACATGTTCCCTCTGGTAGCTTTATATTTCGTAAGTTCCTGTAACCGATGTACATCTGTTTAGATCTTCTGGTACAGTTTCTTTATAATGTCATCCATAAACGTCGTAAACAGAACGGGGCTCAGGTAACCTCCCTATCTTACCCAATCGCCGGAACTCTTCTAATTCCATATTTTTTCTTATGATGTAATTCCTACTATTCTTATATAGGTTTTGTATTGCTCCTACCGCTTTCTTCTAATCTTTCCAACACTTTGTGTCTTGGTATGCTGTCAAACGCCTAGTCCAAATCGGCGAATGCAATATACACTTTCTGTTCTTCTTTCAATTTTTTTTACAATTATCTGTGTATGTGTAAAGATGTGGCCTTCAGTTCTTCTTCCTGCTTTAAACCTACTTTGTACTTCTTCTAGTGTTGGCTCAATTAATGGATTAAGTTTTTTTATCTATGAGTTGTTCGTAAACGTGGTGTTCAGCAAAGTTATACTTCTGCAGTTATCGCACTGAGTGAAGTTACCTTACTTGTATAGAGGTAAAATATGAAATGTTTTGAGTAAGTCTAATAATTTTGCCAGGGCCTATACATTAGTGGTGAAACATCGGGTTACTAAGTTCTTTCTTTTCTTATTATTTATTTTTGTGTTTCTATTTTATTTTACGCTGGTATTGTAGCTTTCATTTAGAATCAAAACCCACGTGATCTCTGACGGCAGATGACGTAAATAATATGTTGGTAAAACAAAAAAATACTCTATAGTGTCTAACCAGAAAGTTGCAAAGCAGATATTTGACGATTTTTATACGCCTCTGTGTGCCTCATTCTTTTCATCTTTATTTTATTCCTAAATTTTACGAGAATAAATAAATGATATCACCATAGAAGACCTGCAAAATGTATGAACATTTACAATGCAGAGTAAATATTGGTTTGGGTAACTACGAAGACCACTTTCAACTATTTTTCCGTGACTTATGTAGTTGTGATTATTTACAATATAAACCTAACCTGTAAAATTTTAATTGGCAATATGTAAATAAAAATTTCTGCAGGAATTCTATTTTTAAATATTACCGTACTGTTAAATGGATTGCATATCTAAAAGAACTCACATGGGTTTTGGTATTAAATGAAAGCACTGTATATTACACTACAATAACGCTCTAAAAATCTGTTGTTGTTTTGTTAATATGTTATGCATTCGATACAGTTAACAGAAAAATATAGTTCTTATTTTCTCTGTACGGTATAAATTAGAAATGTAGAGATTTATAACAGTGCTTTCCTGACAGTTTCCAATAATGTTCCCTGGACTGAGCAATTAACCGTAGTTCCGTTTTACAAGCAACGCGCTGCAACATTCATGATTAAAATATCAAATCGTCCATCCTAAAATGTTTTCCATACTGACTATCTCGTGCTCATGTCATATTTCCTACATACATTGTAGATGTGCACTGTACATTATCAGGGAAAACACGAGTTTTTTTGTCTTACTACTACCGTGTATAGAACAACATGAAGGTAATCGTGGAAAATCACGTCGGACATCCCTAAAATATATCGCATTACATCGACTACTTTGCATTACCGATTCGATGCACATTTAGAATAGATTCAGTTCAGAGTTCGCTGTTATTCGTCGCGTGCACGCCGAAAACAAAAATAGACATGGATTTACGGCGAGATCAGGTTTAAAAAATTATCTAGTACATTTTCTGCATAATAAAATCGCTGAATTTTAACATTTATATCCTGGTCGCGTGAGTTATGGTGCAGAATTGCGCACCATTTCACTCGGTTTCAGTTGCACGCGCTACGTCCAGTTGACAGCCATAAATAAAGTTGGACCGCTGTTTCACATTAAAAGTCGTTGTTAGATAGTCACAGATACATGGAAGAGCAGCAGAATTAGGGCAAAATCGGTGACAGTCGTAAATAAATTTTATACAATTGATGAGTTAATATAAAAAAAAAAATAAAAAGAAAATGGCAGAAAATTTAGTAGTATATCAGAATTTATTAACTAATAATGCAAGAAACTTCAACTATTATTGAAGTAGCATAATCAAATATTGTACACAAATAATATACAGGCTGACCCATCAAAAAGAAATAAACAAATTACTATTACTACGGTATTATTTTGAAAAAATACCAACAGAGGTCAAATTTGGTTGCTAATGCAACATATGTATGTATGTATGTACCTTATAAACTTTCCAGCATTATACCCTCGCTCCCAGCGGAGCTACTCATTGCCTCATTATCATAACAAACGGGAATCGAGCGATATGTCATTCTAAGGGCTTTTTATAACGAGACCATACTTTTGGGTTATAGCACAATAACGTAATGATTATATTGAATTTGTGCAGCAATAAACTTTCATTCCAAGTAACCATTAGGAAAAGAAGACTTCTTTTTCTTTTAAAATGTTTTTTAATCGTGAACATGTCATTGTCAAAATATTAACAATATAAAGAAATACCAAAAACACCCTTAAAATTGTTGTTGATACGTTGTTGGACATTTTTAACATTTTAACACTTTTTAACACTTTTTAACATTTGCTATTTGGTTTTCCCCACTGCACTCAACCT
Organism: Popillia japonica; assembly: GCA_004785975.1. NCBI lineage: Eukaryota > Metazoa > Arthropoda > Insecta > Coleoptera > Scarabaeidae > Popillia > Popillia japonica. The sequence continues at coordinate 9,212 of SMLS01068099.1, forward strand.
TTTTGACAGTCTTTGCATAATTTTTTTGAGTAGTGTAGTGTGCCAGCCCGCTTGCTAGATTTGTCGCTATTAGATTTTATTTTATAAGATTGTACAAGTCAACAGATGTTACTATGTAATTGCATAAATGATGTCGAATATGAAAATAACCTTCTAAGCAGCATTTGGAGTGGAGAAATGACGAAGAAAGAATACCAAAAACCTAAAAGTGGTACACAGATAGGTTAAAAGGAGCAACTTATTCCGGCGTTGCTGTCTACGAGGAAAACCAATTTTACAAAGTATGTGAACCACTTAGAAGATACACCACGGTATTTCAAACAGAAATACTATATGCTATGTTAAAAGGGGCGTTGGAGAGTTTGAGTCGCTAACTACGAGGAAAAACAATTTGCAGTCTCTCTGACAGTCAGGCAGCCTTAAAAGCTCAGCAGTCCACGAAGTTGCAGACCAACTAGCGAAGGAAGGATCCGAAATAGAATTTATTGAACCGGATCCATGTCTAGGCATTACAAATACTGCATTAATGAAACCGCCTCCACAAAGATTAACTGCTCACTTACTTGCATTAAACTGGATTCAATTTACGAAGGACACACACATTCACAGGCACATTCTCACCGAATGTGCAGTCAACGAAGGGTTGCTATGCACATTGGAATTACCGTTGGAGAAAGAATTACCAAATAGGCTCCTAAACCTGACGATGTGAACTCAGCTGTTTGAGTAAAACGAAATGAAGGTTAGGGATGCTAAAAGATGAATGAATTAATCAATCAATCAATCAGTTAATCAATCAAGCAATCAAGCCATCAATCCATGGGCGCTGGTTAGAAATCAAATTTAGACAGATGTGATTGTATGTATTGGGACATCTGTAGTCATCTATTTAGTGCATTGGTTGTGACCCTCTTTATAAACTGAAAATCTAAGCATAGCGATTATTACTTCCTATACACCGGGAAGAAGTTAGAAAGTTGGGGATTTCAGCCACTGGCTATTGGATGTTTTCTTTTTATATTTCGGACGTAGTGCTACAAATTTGGTTTTTTGCACTGACGACCAGTGTAGTCATTTACACATTTTATACTATGATGTTCGATTGCACGAGAATTAGATAATGTTTCCCCATTTTTTTGGCGTATTTTACGGGTTTGTTACGACATTGCTTTGGTTGAAGACATTCAGCCTTGTGGCGTACTTTTTGAAAATTATGAAGATTGATATTGTCACGCTTTTTAGGATTTTATGGTCTGAATGTTGTGATCTAACAAGTCTAATACTAGACTTGTTTTTACTGGGGTGATATAATATGCAAGTATAAAATCAAATTGTAATTTGTTTCTTTGATTAGGTTGCCTTTCTGGACTGGAATATTGAAGCATCTTCAACTGATCATCAGCCGCGGAAATAGTAGTGTCTTTTGAGATTTGATGGCTTCAGTGGGTCTACAATTTATGATTATTTCCATAAAAGATATGTAACATCAACACACCCGATATTTAAGAAAGGAGACAACCGAAACTGTGCCAACTACCGGGGTATAACCTTATTAAGTGTTGCCCTAAAAGTTTACGAATATATACTGGAAAAGAGATTGAAAGATATAATAGAAAGTCAACTATCAGACGTACAAAGCGGATTTAGGAAAGGAAGGAGCACACAGGATAATATCTTTACGATAAAACAATTAATAGAAAAAACAAGAACAACAGACTCAGAGTTATATTTGGCATTTGTAGATTTGAATAAGGCATTCGATACGGTATCGCAAAAACCCATATGGTAAGGACTTAGGAATAGACACGTAAACGAAAAATTAATAAAAGGAATACAAAGTTTATACGATAACAATAAGAACTACGTAAGGAAAAATAACATGGTGTCAGACTCCTTTAACATAAACGATGGACTGAGGCAAGGCGGCGTAATGAGTCCCACTTTGTTCATACTAGTTCTGGACGATGTTATTAAAGCAGTTAAGGGTAGGATCCGTAAAACACACATAGGTTATAAGCACCTTAAACCAGTTTACTTCTCTGAGTGTGTATTTGCCGACGATCTCGTGATTGCAGCACCCAATGAAAAAGATTTACAATCGAATTTGATGATATGGGAAGAAGAACTTATGAAAAAGAATCCAAAGATTAACACAACTAAAACAAAAGTGATGGTAATTGGGAAAGAAGGTAAAAGAATTAAAATAGTATTGAAACAAGAAGAACTCCAGCAAGTAGACGAATACAAATATTTAGGAACTATACTTGAAAGACAGGGAAATATAGAAAATGAAATTAAAGAGAGAATTAACAGTGCAGGAAAAATATACTATAGTCTAAACAGGTCACTCATAAGGAAGAGAGAAATAAGTAGAAGAACAAAAACTATAGTCTATAAAACTAAAAAAAGAAATCTTGTTTTTAAACACCCTGCATAATTTCTAGATATCAACTTTAATTAGTTATAAAGTTTAATCCTTTGAATAAACAATAAATTTGACTACAAATGAAAAAAAAAAGGTTTTACAGAAAGCATCGTAATGCCATTGTACTGTGTTTCTATAAAACTTATGGTTATTGGGTAAAAAATTTAATTGTTGGCAGCACGTAGATATTAAAGAACTTTATACTTTTTAAAAGAAATTGAGAATTTGTGTTTTGAACATGACTTTTAGCTGGTAGTAATTAAAATCTTCACCATTGTAATACTTATTTGTAATAGTTTTCTGAGTAACAGTATCCATATGAAATAGTACAGCTTTTTCCATAATACTGAGACAGAGAATAATATAAAACATATTTAACGTTTCAAACTATTATTTGTGCTAATACAACTACCTCAGACATTTTCAATAAATCATTTTCCAGGTGGTTTGATTTTTTAATTTATTTTCCTTTTTATCAACAGTTATTTATTAAATAACAAACATTGGATCCAACCTTGAAAAACCCATTGCATAAAACAAATACATACTACTTTCCTATATCTTTTAAGCCAAGGCTCTTATGTATTACATAAAGTTTAACACATGTTTCTACAGTAGTTTTGTTTTCTAGAAAAACTTTACGCGAAACTGCATCTTACACTGCTATATTATATGGTAATTGCTAGTTCGAAGCCAGTATAAGGAAAATAAACAGCCTGGCGGTTGTTGTATATCATTGCCGATAGATCTTTCACAATAGTAGTTGCGTATCTCCATATATTCATTGCGACGATCGAGATACGCGCATATCATAATTCAAATCTTCTATCGGTATATATCCAATAGACTTTCACTCATAAATAAATCAATTCGAAAGATGGAGAAGCATTTTCAGGAAAACGAAGACAAAGTAGTAGTAGATATTATATCTCTTTAATATTCTTATATTCTAAATTTCGACATTCTTATACGCATATAACAGGGGCATAAAAGTAAATCACTACCCCTAGTGGACATCGATACCAGATTTTTATCGTACATATACATATATACGCCTTCTGCGTTCCACGTCCGGAGACGGAAATTAAAATATCCAATTTCAGTTTTTCTTTTATCTTTCGCATATAAATGCGGCCCAAATATCTCCATAGTTTGATGATGCAATAAATGGAGAAAATAAAGCTTTCAAATCCAATAAATTTTCGTCGAACGGATCCAGATATAAATTTTGTGCCCTTCTCTCCCGGTAAAGTGTTATGTCGACAAAGGTGAAGCAAAATCGATGTTCAGTGTTGGATAGCGTCTAAAACATGATAAAATCGAATGGAGGTATACAGAAATATATTTCAATTACACAATTCTACTTAAGATTCCGTAATCACTTCTAGTAACAATATTTTATTATAGTCCTACAAATTATATGGAATCTAGTAATTACGTTGGTAGATCGAAGACGTCTTTAGCTCTCCTAAGAACGACAATTTACCGGAGTAATTTTTTTGTTTCGTCACATAATGTCGTAACTACAAAGCCACCGCTGGTAACGGGATGATATATTTACAACGTGTTTGAAATTTCTTGAGGGCGCTAATTCTAGACGATTTGTAATACGGTCAGGTAGGAGAATAGCTAGGATAATTAGTACTTAAAACGCGCGTCACGATACGATCTTTAACCAATTACTATTGATTAAACTAAGATAAGCGTGAAATACATACTCTGCTGCTTATTAATGCAGAAAAGAAAGTGAATTAAATTTATCTGCATAAACGCCACCTTAAACTTAATACCAACATTAGGTAGATTTGATCTAGATCTAACAGCATCTTGTTAATTTTTGTTCGGAACTTGCTGCCTGTTAGATATGAATTATGTTGATTGCTTTGAGTCTAAACTGGTCTGGGAATGTAGGAGTAATGCCACAAATATAATATCTGGGACAGGATTTGCAAAACAGGAACCCAACATGCATGTAATGTAAGGTGTTGGTGCTGGCAAGTTGTTTTGGTGACAACATCTAGCTTGTGCCAAATTAATATGCAACTATTTGGACAATAGAGCTTAGATTAGATTAGATTAGGGTTGGAGTAGTCATAACAACGTCTTTCACCGCGACGTTTTCACATATACTGTGCCCATACTTCGCCTTCCTTATGTGGCTTATCGTTTTTGAGAATGACTCCTTAATGTACCTATGGTCTATGGTGTACTCTATACCCAATACTAGAAACCTTGTTCTCGCTAGGACCTCGCAATGGCAGAACACATGTATGTACATATATGAACTGAAGTATCTTTCTTCTCCGTGCAGAATCTGCAGATAGCAGCCTCTGCTAGGTCTGTGCCTATGTAGTCTACCATGAGCAGCCAGCAGACCTACTATCGTTTTGACTGCCTTTCTGTCTTTACTTAGCAGGTCTCTAGTAAATTCAGGCTTTTCCTTTAGAAACTCTTTAGCCTGTCTTGTGTCCTGGTGATCTTTGCCATCGTTCCTTGGACTTATGCATCCATTCGTTAATGTAATTTTTAATTTGATTTGGTGGTGCCGAAGGAAGGGCCATTCCCAAGCAATGGACTTGACGAATCTTGTCTGGGCAGAGCGTCTGCTTTCTCTCTCCCTGCACGGCCTGGAGCTGGGAACTCAGACCAAATTTAATCTCCTTTAGGAAACCGCGTCACCAATTTAGAGTCAACACTTGCTGAAATAACCGCTTTACGTGTTTCTTGGAGGTCCGAGAAAATAGAGTCGCTTTTACCTAGCTCGGCCCATCTTTCTACTACTCTAGTGCAATGATGAATTATTGCTACATCAGCTTAAAACGCCGTTGAAGCTTATTGAAAGGGCTTCTCTAGACTTTTTCTATTTATACCAGCTCCTACACCGTATTTCGTTTTAGAGCCGTGCGTCTGTATACTAGTTCGAGTCCGCTTTTACTGTTGGGCCTTTCTTACAATTCTACTTATCAGGTGTTTACCTTGTTAACCTTACATTTCTTATCTATGTAGGTTGAATTTCTGAACCATGGTATCATTTGACAACCCCATAAGGGGCACCTCTTTAAGTTCGTCTATTACTTGTCGATGATTAGTACCGTGCGATTTACTTATCGGTGATTGCTTATACCTTAGCCTGTAAGTTGTGGACCTATCAGTTCCTTGCATGTAGATATGTATTGGTGGCAAATTTAGGATAACCTCCATTGTCGCGGTAGGGGTCGTTCTCACTGCGTCGGTGGAACAGAGGCACCTAGGACTTTGGCAGCCCTTATCTACCGCACTGTTCGCCATAATACTACTGTTCCATATGTTCATTATCTGATTATCCTTGTGTATAACTACAGAGTCATTGTTTCTCGCACAAACTCGTCTGCACCTGCTAATACAAGTTTTCTGGATGCGTGTGTTCCATGTAAGCTGTAAACTTTCTAGTGTTTTTTTTCTCGTAAACGTGACAACTTGTGTCTTTTGAACATTGACTGACAGCTGTTCGGTTATCAATAAAGTGGTACAAAAAACGTAGTAGAAGCTCGACTACTTGCTCACACTGGCAAGCAACCAGTTGCTTGCCAGTGTGGAAGTCAGAGAAGCAATGCCCACCTGCCTAACTGTTTGTGTGTCAGTACTATTCCCAGCCAAAGTAAACCAAAATGCATCCTCTTATATGTTGATTACATGAACTAAGATTGCCAAGCACTGATGGAACAATTTAATGACAATAGATCCCCGAGTCGCGGCAAGGAAAGATGTTTAAAACCTGAACGACTCTCTTACAGTGCAGTTGACTACGATATATGCATTTCCCATTACAGTATGATGATAATTTTGCAACATTGTTGGATGTCATACAAAAATAATCAAATCAAATATAGTAGTAATAGTTGATTTCGACATCGAAGAACGAAACTATGTATCGATGATATTTATCCTACTTACATATATCCTGAAGTACATAAAAGATTAAAAGATATCTAAAGAATTAACTACTAAAATGTATATAGGCTCTACAACGTCAAGGATACGTATTCCTGCTGTTGATAATACCCTTACTTTCAAAGTAAGCCGTGAAAAATACCATATCTACAAACTTGTACACACCAAATTTAAGGGACATTGAATACGGTTTATTCTGTAATTAAATTTAATCCGGTTTAATTGCTGCTTTACATAACGTACGCAAATACATACAGCCTACACATGTAATAGCTGTAAAGCACATACACATTCGAATAGTATATTTGCATATCGTTTGTTTATTTCTCTCGATAAAATTACGTCTTTATAAATAAATTCGTGCGTAAACGGCAACGAATGAAGACACTGTACAGTGTTAGGAGCAAACCTACGTCGAACGACCTCGCAGACAAATCTGTTCATTTCATATCTGATATGTCTAAATCCCAACCACATTACAACCCCGAAATGTAATTTTGTGTTGAATTCAGAATCTATGTGACTGTGGCGTCAGCGACGGTAGTTTAGATACCCTAGACTGATTCTGTATTTTGCTGGGATCATAAAACTATATAACCTACACTGCTGTTTGCAAGTCCTGATTACGCCTCCTGTAGTTACTACTAAATTAGTATTTATTATACTAGGTATACAATATATTTTAAATTCTTTGTCATGTAGGATATTACAATGCGATTTTCTCTTTGTTTGACCTTGTGTATATTCAACTTTTCAATCTGTGTGGTGTTCATTGCTTTATCCTTAAAAACTCTGTTAATTCTGAAACATGGGCTAACCAGTAATACTGGCTCCGTAGTTAGATAAGTTATGAATATTCTCTAGATATGCACAATAACAATTACCGACTCATTGTATCAGATCTGTCAAGGATAGTGTATAACAATCTTAGTCGAAAAAAGAGGAAAGTTTATCTTTAAGAAAGATCGAGATAGCAGCTTGGAGCTGAAAAAAATCGATTTTGATGCCATATTGTAAACTTTACAATATCGATGAATCTTATACTTACTCAATTGTTTTTAATAGTCCATCAAACCTCAGAGAATGATTTCGTAAATTCAATGGTTTAATTGTTTATTGCCTTATTGAATTGCAACAATTTGTCACATACTTGACATCTTATATGAAACTAGTTACTATGCATGCTGCAGCAAACGGTCCCCCTATCTCACAATCGTGCAGAGGAAGAACTATACACTGAGTCTATTTTGATAGAAGATTTTCTAAAAACTTTCTACGTAGACACTTTATCAAATACTTATGAAGTTTCAAAGGAATGATAGCTTTATTTATAGAGAGTTCATTAAACCGTTTTATGATCACCATTGGGGTGTGTGCCAAAATAAAACTGCTAGAAAATTTGAGCAGTGGAGTGGCCCATCACTGACTAACATTACCTATCAAAAATTTTTGGAAACAATATTAGAAAGGGGTACTATGTCGCTGACCTACTTGTTTGGTAGTCTAAGGCGTCTAATTTATTTAATTTGAAAGTACCTTTCAGAGAAAATAATTTCTTCTGTGAACATCGAAAAGACGTCTTAAACGTGCAACAAATTTCAGACCAGGGAACTTCTATGTAGGAGATATTGGAACATCCTCAAAAACAAAGAACTTTCTGCTTTATCAAATAAGGAATTGTTGGAGCAATATATAGATATATTACAAACAGAAATATAAGCCAGGCAGCAGACCAGTTCTTAGTGCGCAAAGATCTCACGAGTTCACTTCAGGACTCATTTCTGAGTATTTCAGAGTGCTGCATGAACTGGTTGTCAAAAATATAGTTATACTGGTCTGGACTACTCTTAAAAGATACGTTTTGTAGCAGTGTTAGTGGAATAAACCTGGAATTGATTAGTACAGAGAGAGAAAAACTGGTGGTAGATTACCGCACATAAAGCCTCCATTGGTGACACGCCTATGGAGCAGTAAAAGTAGTTCTTATTTGTAGCAGCAAGAAGCGGCTTTCATCTCAAACATCACTTGTACAACTTAAGCTTTGTATATTACCTTAGTTACTAAGATTGTTAGAAAGATGATCAAGCACTTTCTGTGATATTACGCTGATGTAGACCACTCGAGTTTATGGAAGGAAAGGTTGGACGATACAAAGTCAATGCTTGTGGAAGTAAGCAACCTATGTAGTCATTAAAAAGAAATAGTAACCCATTACCTATTTCAAAACCTCATTCTTTTGTGAGGATATCTTAGAAACCAACAGAGCAATAGAAAATAATAATTCTATTTCAACGAAATAATCGATCCTACGTACTCGGCTGCACTAGACCCAAAACCTTGGCGATAGATATCCCAAGTAAAAACTAAAATTGCCCAACTTTTAAGAACTAGTGTCTACTGCATGTCATGTTTATCATGATTTGGTGCTGCAACTGCAAAAGCGCCCCTTTGATATGTAAATGTGGTGTAATTGCGGTGTAGCAAGTCAGTGACCTAATGGTACGTTCGAAGAATTATCTCCCCCATAACCCACCACCATCAGCTTCATTCCCTATGACTTAAAGCGGAAGCATCTCTCCCTCTCGTCATTGTTGCATTTGGATATCGTATTTACATTTGTCATTTTTTTAGGCGACGTATAGATGTCTACAACGGCGAGGAAGGCATTGAAGATGTTTTACAGCGGAAAAACAAGAGGCGCCTCACTGACAATGAGACTCCATCACACACCCTTGGTCATGTCATGCAGACAAATTTACATTTTAATCGAAAATATGAAAACAAGAACGGTGCGGTTCGTATAGGAAAAATTGTCTCGTAATTCAGAGATGTATTATCTTTGCTCCTTGTTAGCTATGTATGAATAGATGAAATACATGCATATATGCGTTAGATGATGGTGAGGGAATCCAGCATCTGTGTGCACTAGTTTTCATATAAAAATATTATGAAATCATTCAGTAGTACGGGTGGTATGTAAATTACAGTACAAAACATACATACCTACATACTGTTATAGAAAACAACCCTCAAAGTTACCTCCAAAGATGGAAGTGCAAACGCCAAATTGTTTTTTCTTAATACGATCAGACTTAGTAGGTATAGGAGAGTAATACGGAGAAACATAACCTAAAATTTGCTTGAGATCTAGAAGCAAATTGATATTGTATCGCGAAAGAAATATCGTTTTTAACTCTTCCTTCCTTATCTAACATTAACCCCATTGCAAGCTATTTTTCATCCGATCTATCCTATCCATTCCCAATATCAACTGGGGGATCGAGTTGACGCCTATAAATATAACCGGACATAGATGAGCGCCGTTCAGGATTAAAACCCCTGCGTAAAGCACGCCGATGCGGCTTGTTATTCCGAATCAGAATTGAGCAATCGCTGCTCCACGTGTTATTGCTACGGATGATACAATATATCTGCAGATAGGAAGGGTGACGTTGGTACTTGAGGGTTCACATTTGATCCACTAGTATCTGGCATATACACAAGTTGGCGACGTTGTAATGGCTCCGGGGATATGCATGAGCGTAGGGGTGGACAATTAAGCATGATGAACGGGTCTTTGTCGCTAGACTAACCCCTCTAGAACACGGTTGGTAGATTGAGATGGGGAAGCGTATTTATGTACATGTGTGTACGTGTAATCGTTCGACAGAGTACCAACATGAAGATAAATTTTGCGATATTTACACTAATTGTTCCTATAATCTATATCTACTCCTCTAAAATTCCAAACATGTGTATAGATACTTAGAATAATAAAATATAGATACTGTCATTTCGAATTTAAATTCAGCGGAGAAAATGACAATTATGTTGTTTTGTATTGTACATAATTTCTCGTATGGTAGACACTATTAAGGTTTCTCCATTTATTTGTTTCGCTAAGAGCTCTGAAGTGTTCAAGAACTTTTGGCCTATGTCATATGCACACATGCAGATATTCTTAAGTGCATAAAACTGTTATAATTTCTTTAGAATGTGTGACTTTACGAATCATTTATTAACTGATTGCGTGAGTGACAACTCTATTTACCCGTTCAATAATTTTTCTGTTTTGCAACTAAACTGTTTTTATTCCATGTCAGGTCAGTATGTCCAGAAATCAAACATTTATGATTAATTTTGTAAATTTTGTAACGAAGCACATTGCTGTGGAATAGTTATGTTATTTTGGCCCTTATGCGTCATAACAAGCAAAGTTAGTTCCAGTTAGTTCATTAAGTAATCAATATTTGATTACTACATATAATTTTTAAACAATTGCTACAATGGAATTGTATAAGCAACGATTTTGGTTGGTACATATAATTTCATGTCATTGAATAATGACGGGAAATCTTGCAGATGTGAACGCCTGTAGACCCATTCAATTTATGAAACAGGTTGTAGTGATAATTTAACATTTTATCTGCTTTATTCTTTGTTTACTTACATTATGGGAGAAATCAGTGGCCTAGTTTTATTATATTTTTATTATTTATGCGTTGTAAGTGGAACTGCAACTGTATCATGTCATCTTTGTTCACCTGCCTTTTCTTATTATTTTCTGTTTTTTTAATAGTTTTCTTCTTTGTATGTCCCATTAATACTTATTACTATTTTCCTGTTTTTTTATATTCTTTCTTTCCTCTTTTTTACTTTTCTATTCCATTTATCTTCATTTTCCCTTTCTTATAATCACCTGTTCGTTTTCTTTGCACCAATGGTATGCTAGCCCTAGCCGCTATATGCTTGAGCAGTTTAGAAAATTAATAATATGGTTCATAGATTCGAAACTTTCTTTTTTTTATTTTATTATAATTATATATATAATTTTTTGCACTTAAACATTTTATTTAAGCAAATAATGTTCGGACCTGTCTGTGCTCTATTTTCTAGTCTTGAGTATTGTTTTCTTAAAGACATTGTTGTCATAAGCACTCGGCATTCTTTTGAGGAGGATATCTTTTACATTTCTTGAATTTTAGTACAACTATTAGAAATAGTGCGTTGATGGTTACTTGCACTGCACTGCATCGATAAACGAAAAATTATTCGGGAAGCAACACAAAAATGTTTAACCGCATCACAAATAAAGAAGACGATAGTATTACCAGTAACTACCAGAAGCGTTAGACAAATTTTGCAAAGTGATTCGACCGTCAAATGGCAGAAAGCTATGAAAAAACCACTGTTAACTGCAGACCTAAAGAAAAAGAGGCTGAATTTTGCTTCTAAGCACATGTGTTGGGATCAAGAATGGCAAATGGTTGTTTTTAGCGACAAAAAGAAATTTAATTTGGATGGCCCTGATGAGTTACATTATCAATGGCAAGACGTGAAGGCGCCAAGGAATGTGGAAATGTGAATAATATGGGGGCCGTTCTGTTTCAACGGTGTGTTACCGCTCGTGATTATGCTTAATGAAATGAGCAGAAATACTAGCAGGCCCTAATTAGATATTTCAACAACATAACGCACCTATCCACAAGTCACCTTTACTGAAAGGATGGTTTAGGGCGAACAACCTGACAGTTTGAGAGTGGCCATCACGTAGCGCAGACCTAAACCTAATAGAAAATTTATGGGGAGTAATGATAAGTCAAGTTTATCAAAACGGACGTCAATTTTTTACAACGACAGTATTAAAAGAAAGAACAGAAGAAGTTTGGCGTAACTTAGATATGGACTATCTGCAAAAAATTAATAAATTCTATGCCATAAAGGTTATTTGAGGCAATTAGCAACAATTGTGGTCACACAAAATACTAGTTTCTTTGTCTTTATTTAACAAAGATTTGTGCCATTATAATTATTTCCCCTTTATATTAGTAAAATTTGTAACTTTATTTTATATTATTGTTTATATTACAAGAAAACCTGTATCATTTTTATGTTATTAATTACGTTTATTAACATTAGTATGAATTTTTTCAATAGAACAATAAATATCCCTAAAATTTCCACTGATTTTAGATTTATTTCTTCCACTGACACATGACACATCCACAATACACCAGGGATATGTCTGTGATGTATCAGAGATTGTTTTCGCGAATAAAGCTATTTAGTAACCAATCTCCAAATATTCGGCTGGTTTTGGATAATTTTGCAGAAGAATTCTTTGTGGAAGATTATATGTTTAAAGCTTTAAATGATCTTTATGAAACACCTTTGGTTTGCTTTTAATTACATTACAAATACAATTGCTTTAGTTGATATTAAGTTTTGCCTTGCCTAGTATCAGTTGTTTCCAGACCTCTATAAAAATTGAGATGTTTATGAATCAAGTAATGATATTTGGTTCCGGTTGTTGATTCCAGAGGCCAAAAGTCTTGTTTTCCTTTTAGTTAGCAACCATCTAGAGTAAACATTGTTTAAATAAGGAATATCCGTGATTAAAAAACCACTGTCTTTGATAGGTTCAATTTTTTGTTAATGTTAATTAAATGGGAGTTTTGATTTAAAACTTTACTCAACATAGTACATATTTTCCACAATTCGCATCATCATTTAATCTTATTTTCGTAATGGAAATCGTAAAAATGGAAAATTTCGACAATTGTTTCCTGATTTTTTGTTCTTGGAAGCTGACTTTTTTCAATGTCAACTGTCTGTAAGGAGCAAGCTAATGAAAATGTTCGAGAAAGTATTAACGTAGCACCAAGATCTTTGCGAAGAGTCATACAGCAAGTGCCTGTACAATAAAGCACATGCCCTTAATATGTAGGCGTATCATGAATTGTTGCCCCCTGATAATATTGGATTTGACATTTTTTTACAGATGAGGCGTGGCTTTAATTGTCAGGGTATATCAATTCACAAACCATGAGAATGTGGAGTGCTAAAAACTCTCACATGCTTCGTGAGTCTCCGTTGTATCCATAGAAAGTTGGGGTGTGTATTGGTATCTCTCGCGGAAGATTTTTATATTCCATAATACTTTGCATAAGAAACTTTTTAAATCCTTAAATTCACTCATTAATCTGAGTTTGCATATTTGAAAATTCTTTCTGCATAAAATACGCGCAAAATAGCAGTTTGATCGCCTCCTCTTCCAAAAAAAAAAAAAGAAAATGAAACTGAAATTGCTCTTTAATCATCAAGCCAAGTCCAAAAGTCATTAAGCAGGGAAATTTTGTATTCACGTATTCGCCTGCTTCTTTGTTTTTGATCCCTTTTTTCGCATCCATCTAGGACCATTATACCAAGAGATAAACGGCGATAATACCCAGCGGGCAATTAATCTCCAATTAAAAATTCAAAAGAAAAACTTCGTAGATATCGTGATTCATATTTAATATTTCATTTTACGACTCGAATTCTAAGATAACTATTCCCATGAGGTAGATAGGGTGTTGGATGTGAAGCGCAAAGGTCCGGATAATGTTTTAAGAGTTATAATTTATTAACCGGCGCGGCTAGAGGAACCGGGAAGAGTTACCAAACTACTTTAAAATTATGTATTGATTCGGCAATATTAACAATTCATACTCTCGAGTTCAGTGTACAGATAGCTGTTGTAATGCTCACAGAACTATGAGTACCTGTATTATTTGCAGTGAATTTTTCGAGTTTGAGTTTTTATTCGTATAAAGCGCATGTATTAATGCGAAGGTGATAACTTCATATACACTTTTTCCATACAATTTTACGAGTGTCTCATATATATATACAGGGTGTCCCATGACATGACTGCCAAGACCTAAGGATGTGTTATTGAGGCAATTTTAAGTCAAAAATGTCTAATCAACATGTGACCAAAACTCTGTCGTAACTGATCTACAAGCATTTGAAGTTATACAGTAATACAAATAATAATTGATTCAAAAAAGTCGTTTTATTGATTTAGTTGCTCAAAATGCCCACCTAATTGTTGTATACATAGTCTAGCTCTTCTTAGAATTGAAGTGGTAGCTCTGCTAATAGTCTCAGTATCAGCACGAATAGTTTCTGCAGCATCCAGAATTCTAGCAACAAGTTGTGTTCCCTGGTCTCAACATTTTGTGCATAAACCAAATCTTTCAGCCTACCCCATACAAAGTAATCAAGTGGATTAAAGTCTGGTGACCTTGCTGGTCATGCAACTGCTGAACCTCTTCCAATCTACTTGTTTGTATAATTTTCATTAAGAAAATCGGATACTTGTCTTCCAAAGTGCGGAGGCGCGCCGTCGTGCTGTATCCACATTCGTCGTCTTACATTAAGAGGAACATCATCCAGTAAAACTGGAAGGTTGTGTTCTAAAAAACGTAAATAACGAATGGCCGTGACACGTTCTTCCAGTATAAACGGACCGATGAGACGAGTGTCTATAACGCCACACCAAACATTCACCGAAAATCTATCTTGAAAATAAGATTCTCTTACTCGCCGTGGGTTTTCTAATGCCCAAGAGTGTGAATTCCTGATGTTGATGCCGTTTCTGTTGAAGGAGGCTTCATCAGTAAACAATATGTTCCGACAAAACCTTCGATTTCTCAGTAACCAGCGACTAAATTCAAGTCTTGATGCGTAGTCGGCGGGTTTTAAAGCGTGAACAATTAAGTCGTGGTAAGGGTACAAACCGAAATTGTGTAGAGTTCTCCATACTCTCATGCGACTTGCGTTAAGTGTGTTGGCTATTCTTCGGACACTAGTAGAAGGCTGATCGTCTACCATATTAAGGATTGCTTCTTCTTGAAGAAGTTCCTGTTGAATTGGACGTTCTGAAGTAGCTGCAGGAAATTTACCTGTTTCTCTTAAACATCGATGGACATTGCTAAAACAGTTCTACAAGGCAGTTTACGAGTGGGAAATCGTCGACGATATTCACAAACTGCCGCTCGTGCACTTCCATTACATAATCCATAAATAAAGTGAATATCGGCGTATTCTTCATTCGAAAAAGTTTAATCTTACACAAGACAACGACGGGCCAAATTAACTTATTTGACGTTTTATGTGACATAAAATAATAAATATGACTCAGTACTACACCGACTTATTGATAACAACAAAATTACCACCGGCACTTAATGTTTGCATTAGTGGGGTTATATAAAACTTCAATGGCTTGTAGGGCAGTTACGACAGAGTTTTGGTCACATGTTGATTAGACATTTTTGACTTGAAATTGCCTCAACAACACATCCTTAGGTTTTGGCAGTGATGTCATGGGACACCCTGTATATATATATATATATATGGTGGTAGATATTTTTAACGATTTAAGTGGATTTTTTTTACTATTTATAGGATTTGGATCCGCAGATTTCAGAAGGTTCTAACAAATAATTTATGTGTTTACTGGAATTTGACATGGGTGCAGTGTTTTGACAGGTTAGCTTTCATCGTCACGTCTTCGTTGACAATGATATTTTTGTATTTAAGGGTAAACTCGCCCACGTCGGTATTGACCAGTGATTAACTTTGGAGAAACAATTCAAAGATGAAATAATAATAAATCCTTCCTTAATCTGCAGTTATTTTCTGCGGTACTTTCTCATATTCTTATCTTAAAACGACTACCTACCTATCATTGAAATATTACTTGCCAAATTACCAAGATTATAATCTCAACGTATGTAATTTATAAGTCCTTTGTCTAAGTCGAACCCCACACACTCAAACGTTCTATAGTATAAAAGCTGGTGCGCTCTTTCAGAGATTTTCATTATATTCCAGTTATTACACTACAGAAGGGTGTAAAGTAGTAAACGTATGCAGCGGGAACAAAGAAGGCTTGAGTGACAGGTTCTCATAAAGTATTGATGCGTGAAATTGTACTACGGGCGGTTTGCTCATTCAGATTGCGTGTTTTGATAGAGTAACGTGTAGAGCACTATCCCTGTAACAGTAGTGTTGTACCATCTACGTAGATGGGAGCTTAATTAATAATAGACAGCAAAGGGAGTATGTTCCATGTTCAATAGTGCTCTAAGAGAGCAGGCATTAAGCTTAGAATTGATGCATTTGGCGTTGTTTCCACAGTAAACATTTCTTTTCTGTTGAATATTTACTTATTACTACAAAGCTTATCAACTGGCTTTTGTTCGAAGGAGATATGTGTGTATGTGGAAATGTTACGACGCAAGTCGTTATAAAAAGTAATACATTCGCTCGTAACACTATGTTATTAGAGAGTTTCAAGTAGAAAATTATATAAATAGTGAGTAATGTAATAATACATTATCATATTGTCACATTTTCTGTAATGCAACAAAGACTGTAATACAACAATTGCTACTTTTTAATTTAAATTTGTAAATGTGTATATTACGAGTACAAGTTCGTAATATTAAATGTGTTCAATGCCATTATTTACAAGATTGTTCTAGTTTTTTCGGTAGGTAAATAAATACCTACAGCCATACTTCAGTTACATGGCATATTGCCATTTATTCTAGTAACGCAGTGTTTTTGCCGCAAGGCAACCAAACAGTGGCCAAAATTTAACTTCGCGTATTTAGCGTTGTATGGTATGTGAGTATCGTCAATTTATTTAATTGCTTTTGGTATATTAACACTAGTAATATGCACTTTAAAATTGCTGAACTCGGCCAAGTGTTTAAAACCTTACGAAAATCTAACGTTTTGAAGCTGTTTATTTTACTGTACTCTCTATTTTCTTAGTTTAAACATTAGATCTTATTGATTCTTAGTAATTTGTAACATATCCTTGTGCTCTTAATTTGTTTAATTAAGTAACTCCGAAAATATGATTATATACATATACACGTATGTACATATACATATATACATTTATTAAATTTAGAATTCAAGGACATGCAAATCTTGTTATTCATATGCAAAATACTTCATTACCAATTTTTTTGAATTTAAATTTCGTTCATTTTAGATTACTAATTGACGCAGTCGATTTTTCAATGCGTTTTGTTTCATTATAAAAATATTAATTAATATCAATGTATCACTTTAAAGATTTCTTTACTATTTTATACTCAAACAATGTACTAATTTAGAATCAGAGAGAACAAAATACCTTGACAATATATATAAAGTTGACATAAAAATGTATGCAATATAACATGATATTGTCATCAACATTTTATCGTATACTCTTTAATGTTTAGACTTCCTATGCTGAGTTGATCGCAGAACTCTTTATGGTAGGTTGCGATTTATCAACTTCTTAATCAAGTATTTATATGAACTCCTATTTACTATTATTTCGTAAGTTTGTAACTAGTTGTTCCTGCCGGGGTGCGACTTGTGTATTAGATATATTGTTGCTTCTGATATAACTATGATCGTTGCACATTTACCATTAACTGTTTATTGGAGAACTGGTATGTTCCAAATCATTATAAGTATATTTAGAAAACTAGAATCAGTCTGCATTCCTACTTATTCTTTTAAGATACACAGAAACAATAGTCATACTTAAATATAGTTAGACTATTCATGCAAAACTAAAAGTATACATATTATTTTTCCATTGATAATGTTATACAGAAAATTTATGTTTTTTGTTCTCCTTTTTCTCCTTTACGCATCTCGTATAGGTAGTTATCATAACTACCTATACGAGTCACTGCTCTCAAGCTTTTGGGAATAGATTAACCTACCTGCCGCTATTGTAAGAAATCCATTTCAGTTCACATTTGTCTGAAACGGCACAATAACAGTGAAATCTTTATATAATATCAACCAAGAGTTGAAACACGTCAAAGCCGCTCTTCTTCAGAATGGATATAGCTCCAGCAACATACAAAAAGTCATAAACAGGCACTGTCATCCACGAATTCCTAAAAAGACACCAGAAACTAACAGTCATCAAATTACCACCGTTCTCCCCTACATTCACGGCGTTACTGATCATATCGGCAGAATTCTTCGTAAGAAAAACATCAAAACCACTTTCAAACCCCTTAACAAAATCTCCTGCAAAGGCATCTACAAAATTCCCTGCGATTGTGGTTCAGTATACATTGGCGAAACCAGACGCTTCATTCAAACCAAGATCAAAGAGCATCAACGCTACGTTAATACGCGGTCTTCAGTGCATTCAGCCTTAGATGAACATTTCCTCGACACGGGTCACAAAATTTGTTTTGATCAGACATCTGTCGTGACTAAGTCGCAACACTATTTTCCTCGAAAGATAAGGGAAGCGATCGAGATTAGAAAACATCCTCAGAATCTCAATCGCGACAATGGTTACCCACTCTCTAGCATTTGGAAACCGGTCCTTTCCGCTTCAACAGCCAGTGTTCACTGATCCGCATCGCTGCACAGTCGTATATATACCGCTGCAAATCGGTCTTTCCTTGTCAGATGGTTTTCGCCTCTAGCGTGGTTGCCACATCGAGTTACCGTGACCTTCTGACGCCCCTCACCTACCAGAAGGGTTTCGCCTCTAGCGTGGTTTACACGTCGAGTTACCGTGACCTTCTGGTACCCACCCAGTTAACCTTTTTGCTCCTGAAGAAGCCACTTACATTAGTGGCGAAACATCGAATTTATTGTATATCTTGTGCATTTTATTTTTATTTTGTAGTCTATATATTTTACTAACCATGACACGGTCAAACCCGAAAACCCTCATTATATAGATTCAATAAGTTTCTATTTACGTAAAGTACTGGCAGATCGTCTTATGCATGCTAAAATAAAAAATAATTATTTTTATTAAGCATGCCTGAGTGAGAATACAGGCGCTTATCATACTGATTGTAGTAGATTTGATTACATTATTAACATAGTTTTCTTGGAATTACAAGTTTTAAACAAACATGGAGAGTTTTCATACCCAAAAGAGGCAATTTCGGGATGGACATGTATTAACAAATATAACTAAATTATTAGGAATATTTTCTGCGTCTGTCAACCCTTGTCAATCACGGGTCCTTAAGCAAATCCTTTACGCCATTTCCGACCGGACGAGGTTACCAGGAATGGACTGGGATACGATCCGGTTAATCCTTTGTGACGTTGGCTATTGATAGACCGCATATCATTTCTTAAGGCGAAGGATTTAATTTAGCAGGTTTCCACTTATAAGACGTTGGTAGTTTTGTCATTTCACCTCTATTGAAACTGCTAGAAATCTCTTATTCAGATGAAGACTAACCTAAATACGTAGGTATTCTAGTTTTATTATTATTATTTTAACATAAATAGAATGTTTGTATCCGCGACTAACTTAGCATTTCTTATCAATTATTAATGATTATACAACGTGTTTGGGTTTAATGTTTTGCAAATAATAAAGGTATCATTAGAACAACACATACCTATGTGTCGAGATAGTTTATGTGGCCATATCTCAATTTAATTGGACAATCTGCATATGTAGTAAGATAATAGTCAAATTTAATCAAAATTACTATCCCACAATCATCATTAGCATTCGTTGTTATTCACGCTTTAAATCCGCAATTTAGATTTTAATTAAAAGTTTTTGTCTGAATGAATCATGGCCCTTTTATTAATACAATTTTGGAAATGCATAAAACAGTCAGACCAGCTTAATTAGTTCCCTATTGGCCGAAAATTTTTACCTCTGGATATCTGGAAATGATATTTGTAGGTAGATTATCTATGCATGTATATACATATACATACGTATTTTATGAGTATGCAGTGGTTAGCTTTCAAACTTTTCGTATGTTAATTTAGTTTGGAGGAAGTGAGAAATATTGCCGTGACAGCTAAACAAAATATTCACAGAAGCGTAACCGATGGGGTCGAAGAGGAGGGAATATGTGTTTAAAACTCAATTAGCATTATCGATACGACTAGCGTATGCGTGTGCGCTTTGAAGAGCCGCACAGAAAGCTATTTTACGGTTGTCAATATTTGTTAAACCTATAAGCGAGATGTAAATATACCTATTAGTATTTAAATGTGTTGTTAATCAAATTCAATATTTGCATAATAGCGGTGGATAAGTGCTTATGTACGTATTGAATGAGAAGTAAAAACTAGCTATAGCTATGGAGGTATTGTACAAAATAGACAATAATAATTATTTGACAGACTAGATAACAGGAATTAAGTTAATTCAGTTGGCTTATCTAAATACTGTTCAGAGGGGGCCAACATTAAATGGTGCAATTCCATTTAATTCTGTTAGGCACTCTACAAACGTTTTATTTAGTTCCAGAAAATAAAACTTCTGAGGAAATACTGGCTTGCCAGGCAGTTGTATTTCCTCAGATATTATCAATTCAATGTTACGGCATATGTGCAGGTGCTGGTTACCTCCGCTAGGAATTAACATTCCGTAAAAAGTGAGGATGCTGGGTTGCATAATGACGATTGTTGTAGAGCATTTTTATGAAATGCAGCTTCACTACTGAATAAAATTGCATCGACAAAGCCCTGATCCTCACCAGCCTTAGCCTTCTTCACATCTTTTCTCACATCTGTCAAATGAGATTTCGCAGTCACAATAGTGTGCGGACTGGATGTTATTTTAAATTCTGAGAGAATTCCAATGACACTCTTATGATGCAACATTGAGTTACCTTCTTCTAAAGTTTTTTTACCAGCTAATGAGATACAAACCAGTCGCTTCAAGCTGAAAGGCGTTTCTTTAAACTTCCGAGAAAACAGCATATCAGAGCTTCAATTCTTCTATGTTTTCAATATATCATATATTGACATGACTTCGGGTGATGGTCACAAACCTAGTATGCTTGTGCGGGAGTCTGCTGAAATCTTCGCGTACTCCTGAATTCTACTTTACAATCTTATCATATAACAATCTTCTTTCCCGTGCCTCTGGAAGGTAAGTAAGATAGTGCCAGTGTGCAAAAGTGGCAATCGAGCTGATGTCACTAATTATAGGCCTACAAGTATTTTACCTAACTTTGCAAAAGTGTTTAACCAGATTTTGTATCAAGAAATATATTGTAAACGTAAGCCTTACTTGTCAACCAATCAACATGGATTTGTCTCTGGCAGATCGACTGTAACGAACTTGGCCATCACAGCGAATTTCTATAGCTTTGGACCAACGTCAACAGGTGGATGTGATCTTTACCGATTTCTTGAAAGCATTTGATCATATAGATCATGGCATACTTTTAATGAAACTGGATGCTATGGGGTTCTGTTCTTCTTTCCTGACACTTTTTCATCCTACCTTAGTAATAAGTAGGAATGTGTACGTCGTCTGTAATGGTTTCCGGTCGTATAACTTTAAAATTTCGCCAGGTGTTCAACAGCGTTGAAACTTTGAACCACTGCTTTTCAATATATTTCTTAATGATCTACTTCTTAGACTACAATGTGACTCTTTGGCATATGCAGATGACCTTCAGATTTATAGCACTATCAACAGCCATGCTGACTGCATACAAATCTTTCACAGATTAACGAATCGTACAGTTTGTGCAAGATTGCATTCAACATTAAGAAATGCTCACTTATATCTTACACAGAGTGCTCTATACCTATTACTTTCAATTACGCCGGTGGTGTGGGTGATTCAATTGAAAGGAAGCATGGAGTTAGGACTTAGGTGTGTTTTTTGATCCTGCTCTAACATTCTCTGAACATATCTCTTTTGTATGCAGTTCAGCTTCTAAATTTCTAAGTTTTTTGATACGGTTCTCTCATAACTTTAGCAGTACTTTAGCTACGAAAACATTATATTTTGCTCTAGTGCAAAACATATTAGAATATGCCAATTTGATTTGGTATACACATACATACTCTACTTATGAAATATTATCCATCGAGCGCATGCAAAAACGGTTCCTAAAATACTACGCGTATAGGATATCTGGTCACTACCCCCAACGAGGTTCCAATTATACATATATCGTTACTGGAACGACATGGTTTTTTATCGTTAGAAGATCGTCGCAATAAACATGATAGATTGATCATTTGATGATAGATTCACCAGCTTTTTTTCTTCGATGGTTGTCAATGCTGATGTCATTATCTTCTAAGCAAGTCTGCAACCTAATATTTTCCGGGCATTAAAAAATAATTGTTTTAATTGTCTTTGCTGCTCGATCCAAGAAACTTTTAATCAGACATAGCATATTGCATTCCTTGCAGGGGTATTTGTATCCGGATATTGTTATAATCCTGGCGATTATATAC
This sequence comes from Popillia japonica, assembly GCA_004785975.1. NCBI lineage: Eukaryota > Metazoa > Arthropoda > Insecta > Coleoptera > Scarabaeidae > Popillia > Popillia japonica. The sequence continues at coordinate 31,629 of SMLS01068099.1, forward strand.
CCTGGCTTTCTGCTTCATTGAACATAAACAAGATTTCTCGTAATTTCTTTTTAGATTGTTTGTCTAGAACTTTCTTTCATAATGTGTGACTTAGAATATTGTATATCTCGCTTGTCTTAACACAAGTCTTACGCATATTGAGCATATTTGTGGTCGCCTATTTTGCGTCTGTATTTCCTGTAGTATAGTTTCTATCACTAAAAATCATAGATAAATAAGACAAACATACAGTTTCAGGGGAAACTTCTTATATAAGAACTGATTAAGAAGAAGAAGCCCCTGACACTGTAGATATGTACGACGATTAACTAGATGTAATGAGTCAATGGCCCCGACAAACCCGTGTTCTAATTTTTTCTGGTGTATGAATTAAATCTTGAGTTTGAGGAAATTTATCAAGTTATCAAAAAAGAGAATTCCTCTTGCACGGATTGTGGTTTCAGTTAAGTATAGAAGATATTTTTCGTTGGAAAATAAATTTATTTTCGAAAATCCCCGAATGTAGTACTGTTTGGTTCGTTAGAATACTCAGTATTAAATATTTAGCTAATACATATTTCTAAATAAATACATATATAGCCTTGTGTACTTATTATTGGCGTTGTCACAGAAGAATAAGCTTAGCATTTATAGGATACCGAAATAAAAATTAAAATTTCATCTAAATTATTCTTTTTAGGTATAGAAAATATTAGTTTTAAATTAATTATAATTGCAGTATATTGTATATTCTAAAAATAATGAAACGAGGGCAGAGCCATTAAGAAATTGTGTTCCAACTACACTCTAATTATTGTTTTTGGGTTAAAAACTAAACCGAACGCAATAGTAGACAATAGTTTACTTCTATAGAGATGACACAAGCAAACAAGTAGGTGTATAAAGATTGTTAATATGATTAGAAACAGCTAGTCGCATCCAGACTCCCATTCAAAGTAATGTAATATACATAATCGTTAGATAGTACAAAACTTTCAGTAAGTGTGTTCTCATAATCAATAAATACCCTACAATGCATCAAATATAAAGTATGTGCGGTTGCTGTTGAATGCAAGTGCAAATTAAATTATACTGCGTTCGTTTGCATACATCAAACATGAACTGAAGTTGTCGAGATGATCGAGCGGAGATGTACGTTAAACTTGATGACGTGTTTTGTTTAAATAAACAAAAATTAAAAACGTTATTTTAAAAATGAACATAATTGCTAATTACTTTACGTCTGTACTGTCTTATCTCTTTTGACAGAATACAACTCAATTAAAGATGCAAACATCAATAACATCTTATAGAGATATTAAGATGGTACATATGAAATTTCGGTTTTTCTTTACATGTTAACAGTTGTCTCCCTGTTTTCTATATGCTTTTGTTTTGGAGTAAGCCAGTTGATTGCTAGAATCACATTTCAACAGGGAATACTTCGTCAAAAGTGTTCGTATTTATTATTTATTTTAAATTTTATATTATTATGATTTCAACCTATATTCGTGTCATATTTTTGATATAAGTATAAACTTGGTTATAATCCTGCAATACCTGCAAGCAACTTAAATCAGCAACGGCAACCTGCATTTTAAAGAAAAACAGTCAAGGACGCAGCTGAGGGAAGTGACGCTCAAAATTTAGCAACGACAGTGGAATAATTTAGATTCGGTAGCTGTATGGACGAAAACCTTGATTCCAGAACTTGTACCATGGGTTCAATACAAATTTTGGCATATTATATATTTGGGCAATTCCAGTCATATCTCAAGAGGTTCAGTCTTGCGGATGCACGTCTCCATTGTGGTGTTATCGATACGCTTGATAACGCAATAATAGCTTGCAGCAGATGTGGCAAAGAAAGGAGGGAATTAGAGAGCAGGATTGGCAAAAAGCTATATATATCAGAATTACGTTATTAAAGCAATGACTGAATATGTCAATCAGAGAAATTGGGCGGAAATACAAGCCAAAATAAGAAACTAAATAAGAACCAGAACCAACGCAGATACAGAACAGGAAGAAGGATGATTTGCACTATAGAAGGAACACCCGACCTCCTAATTATCGTTATTGTGAGCGATGGAAGAGGTAGGGAGAAGCATTAAGGAACGACACGACAATCACCTTTGAAGAAAAGTCCTAGAGGACAGTACCGAGGGGGGATAACGGGGTGGTTTAATTGCGCCACTTGTTGAAGGCCGCGGTTTTCCTACGTCCTAATTTTAAAATATATATAAACTAGGCGCTTGGTAACAATACCGTTAACGACTGAAAAGTGCAGCTTGTGTTTGAAAAATTTCATTCGCATTGGTGGAAACGAATCGAACTGTATCCACAAGAGAACTTGCTACCAAAATGGAGGTTCATACAACTATATTCTGTTTGAAATTAATGAGATAAAAAGATGGACAAGTGGATAGCGCGCGATCTAATAGAGCTACATAGCTGAATCGGCTGAACATGTGTTCATCATTGCTTCCGTGATTTGATTAAGACCCATTTTTCGATCAGATTATTACATGTAACGAAGAATATGTTCTTCAGGACTGTGGGAAAAGTTGTGTTCAATGGCTGGATAGGAATGAACCTTGTACTCATACTGTTAAGCTATCACTTCATTCACGAAAAATTTTGATAACAGTTTGGTGGAATGTGACTGGAATAATTCATTACTATTTCCCTGGTACTGAGGAGACAATTGCAGTCGAAAAGTACTGCCAGGATGTTAATGAAATGCACGAAAATTTGAAAAGTAAACGCCCATCAGTTGTTGATAGACATGGCCCAATACTTCTTCACAATTACGCTCGGTCGCATATGTGATACAAAACAATTCAAAAATTAAACAAATTTAAATATAAAATTTTACATCCAACTTATTCGCAAGAACTTTCGTCAACTGATTTTCATATTTTTGAACATTTTGAACGGTTTTTACGGCGCAAACAGTATGAAGCTGAAGTCAATTAAAAATTCTATATCCGTTTGCTGATTCTAAAGAGTAGAATGCCTTTAAATCAAGCATTTCTTCATTAAAATCTGGCAGGAAAAAATATATGGAAGCAAATGGCGCATATTTCGATTAAATAAGTTTTGAAACAAGACGCAGTTTTATTTACTCAGTTATTCAATTATTGAAGTTCAATTATTGAAAAAAGTGGAGGTATTCTCAAGTTTCATATCTTAAAATTAGTTACACATGTACAGGATGTTTTATAACGGTGTGCCAGACCTAACTTATGTTTTTTTAATGGAACGCTATACTTTTTTGCATTCTTAAAACTGCTTACTTTTACGAGGCTTTACCCTTTTCATATAGGGTTTCCTGGATCTATACCGAGTATTTCAAAAGTTATGATAATTTTTACGTCTAGAATAAAGTGTATTCAAAATGTTAGTTCCGGCAAGAAAAAAATATATACGACGTTTTTCGCACCATTACATGGTTTGGCTATGTCTTCTATTTTTATTGATTCGAGAATTGAACAAAAAGAGAATTTCTTGTATACAGGGTGAGTCAAAACTCAGGTTCTTAATTTTCTCCATAAATTTAAATTGAACACTATATTTTTTATGACGTTTTGCGTACGTAGATTTGTTGTTGAGCGGGTACGGGAAAAATCTGCGTTCAACAACTCTTGATGTAACTGAATGTGGTATGGCCGGTATTGGTCGGTTTCTACCTGCTACTACTACCTGCTAAAAAACAAAATATTTAACCCTGGTTTCTGCGATAACAACGCAATTTTTCATTTTAAATTTGAAATATCTTTTAAACCCAAAGTTAGGTATAGGGATGCTTCACAAAAACTAAAGACAGAGAACTAAAGATCAAAATGTCATAAAAAATATAGGAGGAATATTTTCGAGTCAACAGAAATAGAAGACGGAGCCAAACCGTGTAATGGTGCGAATTCATATATTTTTTCTTCTTTAAGATATGAACCTTAATAATACCTACACATTTACTCAATATTTTTTTAATAACTTTTATAATGTGGGATATATCAAGCCTCACACAGTAATGCGTCACCCTGTATATACATAGTATTTGGGGTATTGCTAGTTCAATAAACATATAGAATAACGACTACAAGAACAAGGAAGTAAATAAGTACGTGTACTCATAATATCCTTCTCTTGTTCAAATATTTTGTTCAAGTTTATATAAATAGTTTCAAATATACAGTAGTAAAATTATCGGTTTAAGTATACAATGATTAATATTTAATGTATACTAAACTACTATTATTAGAAGATACATGTATCTATGCATACACACAATTAAGTGTTTTAATAACGCTTGGATTCAGTACTGTATCATTGTATGTAGATCATTTAGATTACATAGCATTGTTTTTGAAATTGGAGATGTAAAAAGATCAGCGAAGAAGTTTTTTAATACTCTAAAGAAAAAGTGATGCTATAAAAATATTGTTAATAGATATTACATATCGAAATTAATTTCCCCAGAGATCATTTCCCAAGTGTTTAGACGTAAATGCATGGCATGTTCGGTATATCGTCTACATTACCTACTAAATTAAATCAGTTACTGGGTCACTCATACCATTTAATAATTACTAAATGGTTTAAGTGACCCAGTGAGTGACCTCCCAATTATAATTGAGACAAGTCACTGACATCGTAATTATGTTTATTCATAAACAATAGAATTCTGTCTTGATACTGGCTATTAATTATAATCTTATTTTTCAATTACGCAAAATAAATACGAATTAATAATAAATCAGTGATATTATGTACACTAGCGACACTTTCTAATTGTACGATCTAAAACATAAAGTAGAACCTACATATAGTGGGCAGTAGACAGTTTATTGTATTCACTGGCTCCGTTAAAATATGTGAAGACAGATGTGCGATCTTTGCGTTTATATAAGGTTTGTTCCATCATGACCCATCTAATGGGTTCATGAATTAGTTCATGGATTGATAAGGGCGCATGTGCGCTCCATGTACTGATACAAAACTTATCGAAAATAAAGTTTGTTGGAACGGAGTTTATATCTGTTCTTAATCACAGGACTTCTTGTTTGTAAATATGTATGTAGAACAATCCGTAAATGCGCATGCGTCATGCGTTCATGTACGAGTTCATAGAATTGTTGGACCACCTTGCTGATAATCCGTAAGATCGACCAGATACTCGTTGGAACGTTTTTTGTGTAGTGCGCATGCGGCTGACGTCCATCCGACGATCAGCGAGCGTGATGGAACAAACCTATATTCTTTTACCGTTTTTGCTGGATTTACGAATGTGCAAAATTGAATGCATCTATTGTTTTCCATATTTTCATAGAAAGAAATTTATTTGATGTGTCACATATACCGAATAAAGCAGTATTGGATTGTTTTAAAAGGTGTCTCCGTTGTTTAACTAGAACTAGAATTAAAGCAAAGGCATGTTAATTATACAATAAAAAACAACATCTTTATTACTTTTATTTATTTGATATAATTAGTATATGTATTTTTATGATATTTCTTCTACTTCTAGGCCAATTACAACACTCTAATTCGAATAAAGATCAAATTTATTCCATAACCTCTGCAATAAAATTTGGGTTTCGTTACAACTTCATCAGTGGAATAAAATTGACATTTAATTCGTGTCAAATAATAAATAAATAACTAGCCATGCCTATCAACAAAATTATCTACAGACAAAGAAATTCAACAGGATTATGTTTACAATATAGTGGACAATAATTTAAGATAATTTTGAAATGGAAATTTATAATCATAAGAATAATGATCTTTATATCAATGTATTTTTTTGCCCTAGAAGTGGAAAAAGAAGAAAGATAAATTTATTTGAGATGTATTAAAATAACAATGAAAGTATAAAAATCCACGATATTAAACGATATTGTAATAAGGACTTTTCATCGAGATAGTTACCGATGCTTGTTAATGAGTCCATGCGTCATTATTTTGAATTACTTCTTTCAATCTTGACGGTATAGTCTCTATTAATGTGTGGCAATATTGCTCGCTCACTTCTTCCCATTCGTGCACAATTTGTTACCACAGTAGATTTCTGTCTCTTCGTTCTATGACATTTTCTCTCATATTTTTATCTAACCCCATAGATTTTCAACATTTTCCACATTATTGTCGGTAATCCATTGTTGGACAACATTGGAAGTATGTATGGAGGAGTTATCATGTTGAAATGTAAACCGATCATAAAGGGATGTTACTGATGACAACACAATATTCTCTAAAATATCTCTATATTGTAAAGCTGTTAAGTGTCTTAATATCCCAATTCGTACCTGGTCCTGCGTATGATATCCAACCCCACACTGCTACAGAAAGTCGTCGACTTCTCTTTTGTGGATAGATATATTCTGGCCGAAGCCTAGAGTTAGAAGGACGGGTAACAAATTGCGTATGGGTGTCTGGGGTGCTTTGAAATGTCGACTCGTTGCTGAAAATCACCGTTTTCCAAAACTCTACGGGCATATTCCGATAGCATGTGGCGAAATTTATTCTGTTTTGTTTGTTGCGTTCGGAAAGTTCCGTTTTAATAGCAGTGCGATAGCCTTTGAGGCCACCTGCTCTCAACCGTTTGCTTGTCTGTTAATGAACCAGGAAAGGCGGTGGCGGCAATGGCTTCTTTGCAACTTGTAAAGAGATGCTCTGCATAAAACTGCCTTAACGTCGTGTCTTGATAAGCAGTGAATATGCTTTGTTTTGGAGCTTTTGGTTCATTTGCAAGTGTGTACGAGATTTCCCATTTTCTCTTTAAACAAAAAGTAGTATTTGGATTTACACCAAATTCATGCATTACAACACGTATGCTCCATCCATTATCCAACAAAGCAATTACGCTTGCCCTGTTCTGTGTTATCGTCATATTGTATTTATGTTGTATGCACCTAATTATTAATTTATCCTAAAAATTTAAATCTGACTTTCTAACTTGAATTAATCACGATTATTCATAAGAAACTCTGAAGAAAAATTTGCTTACTGCTTGCATTTATATACAACAGTGTCTAATTCATCTTTCCAGATAAAATATTTGTTGAAATTTACGTGGGTGGCTCATTTATTTAATATTTATCAATAAGTGTGTGTTGTGTTCAGAAAAAAGAATTCCAGAAATACTGAATATGTCTTATTTTATAGTCGTGTGTTTACGCACACATGGCAAATAACAGATGCATTCATTAAGCACATTCGCAACTCTAGCAAAAACATTATTAAAAATATATAAAAATAGACCGTGCATTTGTCTATATATTTTAACGGAGCCAATACATGCAATAAACTGCCTACTATCCACGCTACATATGTAGTCTCTACTTATACTTTAGATCGTGTAATTAGAATGTCTCGCTAGTGCACATATGTACACAGGTCAGAGTAAATTTAGAATACATAAAGATTATACATTTATGCTACTTACTTTACTCCAATTCACTAAAATTAATATCTAAACAGAAATGATATTCCTTAACATTGTCATTGGTATATAGGAGGAATCTCTGAATAATTCGTAGAAGTCCTGCTGCATTCCAAGTAATAAAATCGTCCATATTTCTTGCATTATCCAGCTACATATACATATATAGTACCTACATATCAGGTTGCTGTATACACCATATGATGTGTTTGCAATCTAAATTAACTGGAGTATCTCTTACATTGTAAGAAATCCGTATTCAAAAGGCATTCTTTTCTACTATCGCAGTAGTAGTAATGGAGAGAAGAGATATTTTACAGAGCAACAATAGCTTCTCTCGTGATGCTATTTCTCAGTTCACGACTAGTATGTGTTATAAATAAGGACGTAGCAGCATCGTGAATGTTCGGTTTTTGAACGAAAAACCAACCGGTTTATTGGTTTATTGCGTTTCCCAGTCGTGAGTCTGGAGTCCGGTCTGCGCCCTTCGCGTATCCAGATAACGAGGGTGGACAGAAAGGAGAGTCCGTTGGAGAATTGGTTTCGAAAAGTGGAGAAAACAAGCTGACGTTTTCTATCTAAAAGTCAGTAAATCTCTTGTGAAGTTTATATAGCCTCAGCGCCTAACTGCATAGATGTAACGGAAGGCAGCGTACAGAGTTTGCTCCTGTTGGGCCAGCCTTCGGCCTGTCCGAAATAATAAATTTTCTCTAATCTATATATAATAACATTTTTCTCGGATTTTCTACGAGATATAGCTGTCTGAACAAACAACAAAACCGGACGAGTAAAACTTTAACAAACTGTTGGAAGATATCTTTGTCGGTTGTTTGTAAGATTTAAAGTACTATTAAATGAGGGTGGCAAACACCGACGCTGAAAAATACGACTATCCTAACTTGAAACTAACGAAGTTAAATATATTTACTAACTCGGGAAAACTAGATCGTCGAGAAAAATGCTTTAATTGTTGTCATCTAGTGGCTATTTAGGTAACTTAACTTTCTATGATCTCGTGCTAATCATTTAATAAAGACGTAAAATTAGTAGTAGGCGGTGCCAGTATAACACCACACAAGACAGTATTTGATTTTCATGATATTTAAATATGCGTTTTTCCTGTTATGAAGTTATCATTTCGTGCGCTATGGCGAGATGTTTTTCACCAATACAACCGTACAGAAATTTGGTTTAGATTTAAATTTAATTTAATAGTGCTATTGCACTGCGACCTATTGGTGTATTGTGCTCTCTAATATGAGTATACAAGCAGATTTGAGAGCTTTAATAAACTGCAACTGCAACTGTCTATGACGTCTTTGCCGAAGTGGTTCATGTAGTTTGTGCTTCTTTCTTTATACGTTTTGGAACAATCCGTATTTGCTTTGAAGGACTAGTTGGGAGATCCCCTTTCCCATTCTCTCTTGTTATTTATTGGTAGTCTCGCTAGAAAATTTTTGTCAAAGCTCTATATCTTGGCCACATTCAGAGAGAGAGCTAGAAGTGGAAATAGGCTTGCTTTCCTCAGTCTTCTCCCGAGCCAGTCTAACCGTACACAACAGCAGAGGATTTTTATTTCAAATTACATTTCATATTACTGGGTTTCATTTAGAAATATGCAAGAAAAGAAGAACAAAGACTTCAATCAACAAAAACGAAAAAGTATGCATAAGTAGATGCATAAAATTATTAACCAAAAATATTCTTCAAATTTTTGTCGTCTTCCTGACTGGCTTCTTTAATTCATCTTCATATTTTTATTGGAAATCCAAGCAAAGTGAGTAAATTTTCTTAAGCTATAAGAATGATACAAACTATTAGTGCAATAGGATAGATGGTAAGATCATGTAGATGTTAATACCTTTCTTGAAAATCTGTTGTTATTCTTTAAGGTACATCTAAGGTAGAGGAAGACTACATATAAATACTTGTTAAAAAGAAGACTTAAGGTCGTAGTAATCAACTCACATCTATGACTTTTTTTATGTGGTAATTCCAAATGAATGTAACATTTTCGGTTAAAACTATAACAGCGTGTATTGCTTATTACACGTTTGGAACGTGCTAAACAAGAGTTTATCAGCAGAAATTATCTTTTTCGTGTAATTGGAATTTTGACCTTGAATATTTATCCCTAGATGCCAGTGCACACCTTAATTTAATCAACTACTGCTATAAAACCCCGATGTTGTCTGGCCCATAAGAATTAGAAGCGAGACTTGTATTTGTAAAACGTAGAGTACATACGTGCAGCACTCATTACGTATGAAATAGTACTACAATGTAAATATCATTACGAGCATACGTCATCCTTGAAACGCTGAAAGGTTAGAAGTTCAGACCAGTCGCAGTGAATATTTCGAAGCTCGAGGACGTAGTGAATTTAACAAAGCTTTACTAGGTATGTGTTATACATTCTAATAGAAAAAGATTTGTTACAGTTCGAGAATATGTATAATGTACGATGTACTATTTTTAACTATTTAATATCTATTATAATGCGATATGACTTAAGTAAATAGACTTAATATAACCTTGGTATAGCTAAATTTAACTCTTACATTTCAGTCCATCATGAGTTCTTTTCACGCAATCCATAAAATGATTATCTTACTGGGATATTAAGAGTATTAAATGTTTGGTTTACACTAACGCTGGTGTATATGGAAACGCATATTGGCACAAGACATATGAAAATTAATTCGATATATCCTTTTGGATTACCACTTTTCTTCATGTTACTAAAGAGCATATATATTTATGTATGTATATATGTATGTATATATATATGTATATATATTTATGTATGAAACTTTTTTCTTGGGTAACAACAATGCTAATTAATTGTGGTTCTTTATTTTTATTGCCCATATTTCGCATACATTGTAAGATTCTTCAGGGCTTAACTACACTAATTTTTCATAAAAAGTTACTGTTCTTGAAATTGAAAGGAAAGAGTGTGTAGGTATGTATATACATATAAGCTTGAATGCATTGATTTTGAAGTAGAGCATCACGAGGTAACTGAAGCGAGTCAATTTACAGAGATTTTGCATCTGGACAATATATTGTTGTAATTCTGCAGCCAGCTTAACATATACATAGGTATGTACATACATACAAACCTATTGCATCCAAATGCGTTTATCGATGCAATTTTGTTCCTTCTCTTAGTTAGATAATTTCGCTTTAAGACAACTCATAGAGTTTATAAATTGTATACAAACTTTGTCGATGTATGTATGTATGTATGACGATTCAATATTCATAATACAATGTTTTTGAACAATATTCGTGAATTTAGAACCGATAACACAGAAACAAGTTAACGTCGATGTTGTCAAGGTCATTTTTTATTATAGCAACAACAGCAAAGTTTGTTTGTTCGTATTATAATATTTTATGTGTAAACAACATTGTCTCTGAACTTTCTTGTGTCAAGAGATAATTTCTTAGGAGCAGTTAGGAGAATGCCCCGTCAGACAACATGTTTATTCTTCAATTTTAAGTACACGACATCGACATGTACGTAGTACGAAAATGAAAAACACGATCAAATATCGAATTCCAAACGTTCAAATGTTTTAGTCTGGAAGTATAACATTCGATATCAATTTGTTGAATAAGTGCTGAATGTAGAGTGGTATTTAAACTACCAGACGAAAGTTCCCAATACGAGAATTAAAATAAGAATAACATTTTCTAGGTGAGTAGTTTACTTCATTTTGTGCTCAGATTTTAGCGTATGTTGCGCATACATAAGACCTGTTGGTTTGAATTGCTAACTTTGGTAAGTTTTGTCAAAAATAGCAAGTGTAGCAGATTAGAAACAGCAAATAGATCAGTTTCAGCGGATAAATCTGATTTCAATCGACTGCTAAAGTACCGAGCCTACTGAACAGAACATTCACCTAAACAACACAATAACCTCAAAAACCAATCAAAAACTGTATTACACTCTTGCGTTTGCGTCTAATACGTGAGCGTTATGGTCTGCTATTATTGCTCGACACTTGGAGTTTGATCAAGTATAGCTTGCTACGTCTGATATACAGCAATTTGCTGAATGCAAACGAACGAGTGTCGAAAACACCTGTCAGCAGTTAAATTTTAAACGAACATACGGATATTAACAAAAGTGATATTAAGCAGTTCCAGCAACCCAAACGAACAGGCCTATAATATAGTTACATAAAACATTCATGCACCTACTTCGTATATAACAAATTAATAACAATCTTTCTTTCTAGTCTATTTTATCCTTAGTCGAAAGGATATGCCCCAGACTAATTGAATTATCTTTAATTACACTTAGATTTCAAACCAGTTTGGATTGTAACCAGTTCACGATTGACTGAATTGGTTACATGGGTTTTAGTTTACCAACCACGTCAAGGAAACTGTGACAGTTATTTCCAACAACAATCTATTCTAAACTTTCTAGGACCATCTTCACAGTATTCATCATATTGAAAATCCTTATGTTAGCTACATATGTAATGTCTGATGGTAAATTTTTGTGTTCTTGAGGGATACAAAATACATATATACAGGATGTCCTGGATTAAATATTTCAAATAAAAGTTGCTTTGTTCTTAAAGTCTACGAAATGACAAAATTAGTTTTACATTTGCTTTTCGTCTTGAAGGTCGTTTGAAGTTCAACTTTTGTTTCTTTAATTGAAACCTATATTTTTGAAAGCTGCGTTATATTAACCAGAAAGATACAAATAGCTTGCAAAATCCTCTAAAAAATTAAATGCAATAATATGACTTTTTTTCATAAAAATGTAGTGAAAAGTTACCTAAATAGGTTAGGAAAATCATATCTGAATATCTTATTCGTAGCCAGAACTATAGAAGCAAGAACATTTATTTATAATGTAATTTTAAGACGCTATTACAGCGGTTTTATTGTTATTTATTTATATTTTCCTCAAGATTTAAAGAAAAAATTTCATAATTTAATAAGTTTTAAATAATAAAACTATTCCTAGTTCAAAAAATTTTGTAAAAAAAAACGTGTAGGGGCATAATAATTAATGCATATAATATGCAAATCTAAGGTAGGCAGTGTATGGAAGAGTAGGCCATGGAGGATAAACAAATGTGTAATATCAATTTGTCATTGGATGTTGGGCATGATTAGGGATGAGGCTACTTTTAGGAGTGATGGGAATGTCAATTTGCATAACATGCATTATTGGTCTGACAAGAATCGGTATTGGTTCCACGAGGTCCAACATCTAAGGCATTGGAGTCTCAACATGTGATGTGGTATCCTAGGCATTACTATTATAAGTCTCAATTTCTTTCATCAACCACTAAATGCTACCGTACTCCTTGATTGTCTGACTAACCAATTGCCTATTATATTAGAAGACGTGCCCTTGCAATTACATAAAATATGTTTTTGCAAGAAGACGGTGGTCCAGTACATTTCTCAAGAAATAAGCGAGAGCAGTTAGATCTAAGATATCAGCAGATGTAGGAGGTAGATCACCTGTTTGGACTTTTATCTATGGAAATGGTTCAAAGCTATTGTTTGCCAAATTCCACCAATAACGAGTGATAACATTAAAATACGAATACAAGAAGCCATTTGCAGTCTGCCAAGAGCAGATTTTGCAGCTGCTGTATTGTACAGGGATTAGACAGTTCAAGTATTGAAGGCATTGGTTTTATTTCAAAATCGATTCCTTTTTCTTATTATGCCCCTACACACCTACACCCTACAACAGCTTTTAATAGCTGTGGTATAATACTTTTGATATAAATACATATGAATCTAGTTAATGATAATATGTATATGTGACGTATACTGACAGTTAATTTCATTTTCAGGTTTGACAGACGTTTCAAACGTGAGTCATGGTAGCAGAAAAAGATCTTCGTCTTCAATTATACGCCTTAGCGCCAGCTCCATCAAGAGATTACTATGGATTGACCGTCACTGGCTCTGAAATTATACTGAATATATGGAATATATCGCATGGACCTCATATATATCCTAAACGTCAAAAGGCTTTATTAGAAGATTTACAAGATGAAACTCTGATCCAAAACGAAATCAGAACGTTATTCGGGGCCCATGTTCTCGCTTTCTGTAAATCATTAGCTAACAACGATAAAAACTTGCAGAATCTTCCAACAAAAATATTTTTACGGATTTTGAAGCTACTAGCTAGCAGAGATGTGTTAGCTTTATCACAAACATCCAAAATATTTTTTGAACTGTGTAATACCGACGGAGTTTGGAAACTTCTGTTTAGGAAGAAAATTAGGCGACCAATTGATCAGGCCGATTGTAAAGCTGCAGATGATATAGGATGGAAAAAGTTACTCATGAAAAAAGTGACTGTGAGAAATAGAATACTTAAATCTGCAACCAGTACAGGAAGTAAACCTAAAAATAATACTAAAATAGTGCCTACAAAACAGAATAATGTTGATATTATTCGAAACGTAAAACAACACAGTTACTCTAGCTGCTTAAAGAATTCTATATCTGCTGTAGAACTGTATGATAAAGATAATAAAACCAATGTAACTAAGAAAGGTATATTGAAAAATGGGTTTAATCAGTCTAACTCCACGTATCAAGAAAAAAGAAATATTCGAAGTGCTAATGTGAAAAGTGTAAATATTACTGAAACTGCGATAAAGAATTATGTGAACCGTCCAACATCCGGTGTCAACTTCCGTTCAAAAACTCTAACTAAAATTATGACAAAGAAATAGAGTGTATCAAATTTTTAAATAAATTATTTCAGAATAGTGTGAAATGTTTATCATTTATATATAAAAAAAGAAATTTTATTTTTATTTTGCTAGACAGAAACAAACTATCCGTCTAGCATTCACAACATATTTTATGCTCTTCTTTCAACTTGTAGGCATTGGAAATATGATTTATTTTTCCATACTTAAAACATACTTGCAGGGTACTGCTTCATTTCATGCGCTCTAACCTCTTCAGACCCACGGACGTTACATATTAATTTGATTGCGGATTTTTTAGTAAGGTGCTGATTTGGTCTATCAACATCTAAAATGCGATGTAATATTCAAAAATTTTTATTACATACAAAAAAAATAAATTCTACTTATATAAAAACAAAATAAAATGAATAAATAAAATTGGTGAAATGTTGAAAAACAATTGCTTTCAATACTATAGCATATTATTATTTGGTTTGATAGTACTTGCACAGCAGCGTTTTGGCAAGTACAACCAAATATGAAGCCAGTATTTCTTGGTAAATGACCAATGGCCAAAGACTAAGATATCAGCTTAGCATACTTTGAACATAAGAGATTCGTATGAGATTCAAATCTCTTAAAAAAACCTATAGCTTTGGTTTGAATTCTGTTGTTCCAAGAACAATCATATGAATTTCCATGGACTCGCTTCAGCATTATTATCCGGCTTGCAAATTTGGTTTGCACCGCAAAATTTTATCTCTACAGATGAGCACAGTTTTGGACATAAATTCAATGTTTGCTAAAAAGATGCTCAAAACTGTTCAACACCTGAATCCAAGTTAAATCATCTTCTACTTTACGACCTTCCATGGCTCCCTTTCTCCATTTGATTTGATTTTATAATACCAGTGACTTGGCAACGGAAAGTTTGAAGTCAAGTATATCCATTATTTCTTTTCTAGTTAAGCTAATTAATTAATTAGTTTTTTCCTATTCTTAACTCATTCTGCTGCTACGGCAAAATCAATAAAATGGAAGATTTGTCTGATGTCAGTCCATTTGTTAGAACAATTCTGACTTGATTTTTTTCATGAGGTTAGACAGTGCAAAAGTTCATATCTCTGCCGCTTGATGGCTTTAGTAGACTTGTCCAGATCAGTCAAGCAGAATCAATAAAATGGAAGATGGTTCGGACTGTCCATTTACTAGAACGATTCTGATTTGAGCTTTTCTACAGTGGAAAACTTCATATCTCTGCCTTTTGATGGCTTCACTGGACTCGTCCAGGTCAGTGAGAATCACAATCATCTACGAGCTTTTCACCACTTGATAAATTTTGGTTTGTGTTAATTGTTGTTGCTTCTGAATGTGATGAATAACGCCCTAAGGATCGTTTTCTGTTTCTAAATTTCCCAATACCTCAGTAGGTAGTTTTGAAGTAGACAAGCCATATCTCATCTGTTATCAATTAAAAAAGAGGTATTATTTTCCCGAACCTATCATCCGACTTTTCTTTTGCGGAGACCATTTTGTCATTTACAACCTTCAGACTGGAAGATAACTTGAAAAAAACGATTTCTTGCAATGTTATCTGACACAATAGGCGACGTCCTAATGTTTTGAGCCCAAAACATTCGAAAACGTGGTAATGGATAGATTCCAATAATCATTCTACAATCAACGGATTCAGTAGTTCTCAAGGAATATTCGGTAGCGGCTCTCTCTCATAATGGTAAACGTAAACTAAAAAATATTTCCGCAAGCATCCTACATGATACCCTGGGTTCGAAGAGGCTAATAGATGTTTTTCTTACCCCATTTATTTTTTTGCTCTTATTTTCATTTAGTGTCCTTGTACTTACTTGAATATTTTGTACTTGTACAGCAGCTTTCTTTAGTTTCAACTTTGGGAGTTGCAAAATGCTTAGGACAGAAAATCTATTCTTCAAGGAATCGAAACATTTTGGTATCAATTTCAGTGGCATAATACTGCCCTTTAGGATGGGCTAGAACGATGTTAAAATTTTCCAAACTTGCCCAGAACCATTTGCTTGATGATAAGCCCTATATAAGGATTTATTTATTAATATGTATTTATATAAATACATATATGCCTAGAAATAATATATACACTGAGCCCTGGCAAGAAAGATCGGTCATCTTTAATAATCTCATAATAAATCGAATGAATCGATCTCCGAACTCTAAAGAATTGCAAAATTTTGATTACTGGATTTTTTTAGTCGTCCTGGTATGTAACTACTGTTATCTATTTAATTTGGTCGGACATATTTTTACAAATTTTTGCTCAAAGAAAATAAAATGAAAAACGGATTGACCATTTGAATCTTTCGCATTCCCCAATCCATTTGACCATTAGCCTAATTAACAAACTAAGGTTCATATTTTTCGGCATTTGTGTCAAAATGACGGTTTTTAACTATTGGTAAAATTATTGTGAGAGAAAAATATAAAAGTTTCTATAAAAAATAATAAATAATATAAGAGGAGGGGCATAACCTAAAAATAATTGAAGAAAGAAAATATTTATTTACACAATAACTGCGTTACATACTCAAACATGTTATTGAAATAACTATTCTTGGTATTTTCTACCGATACTGCAGTAATGGTAATGAAAATTGTTCACTGATTTAATTTAATGACTTCAGAAACAGATATATAAAAAATTTGCTTTCTATATTTTCACTTACTCTGTCGTCTCTTCTTGATAGAGTGGTGAGCATACGGAAGACGCACTTTAATTTTATTTCATTAGCCATTTTCTGTACGTCCTAGGACAAATCTAACTGGTTCTAATGACGTTTTATAACTAATCACCAGCTTGTAGACGCATTGATTAGATGGAAAACGTTTCTGCAATGGGGTAGACACTCCAAAAGGATATTATTCAATAAAACATCAGTATGATAAGAACCTTGATGTCCTCGATCACAACCTTTTGGCTTAATGTCTGATTGTGATCTGTTAGATTTAGATAGACAGATAAGTAGGTTTCAGTTTCTGAATTGCAAATATAGCATCCTTATCAGCGACTGTAAACTCGACTTACTTTGGCATTTTTATCATTATTTATTTACAATATTCAAATTTATACCAAAATATGAAATATTTATATCTTTCATTTTTTAATAATTTTGTGTTCTATGGTGAATACAGGAATGTTTAATATGTGTCAGTTGAGAACTTTAGTAAAAAGGACAGAAAATGAAAATGTTCGTTATAAAACTAATTTCCTACTAGCGTCCAAAACTTTATTTGTAGCAACGAGTTAAAAATATACAGGAGAGAGTCATATCGAATGAATTTTGTTGACCAAAGTGGTAACGAAATATGGCTGTCGCAATACATAAGCGTACCTAATTGTCTTGTATACGAAACTTCCGTTTTAACAATTAAAGTATTATTAGCCTCCTCTTGTAATATTAATTATACAGAGCATTAAGTTTTCATTAAAATGCTTTAAAAATTGGATTAACGTATGTATAATTTACGCAATCCAACTGTTGGCCAGTAGGAAATATCAACCATTATTCATTAAAAAGAAATACTTCTGCGCCACTGGATACATGGAGTACACAACACAATGCCAGCTGTTTGACATATAATAGAATCGATGAGAAAACATTGTCTTATTGACAAATAACTATTATTTCCCAGTGCAGCTATACACTCATAAGTCAATTTACAAAAAAATATGTAATATAATTACTATGATTCATATATAAATCCATTTCGCTTATATTCTACCGGAAAGTAACAATCCACCATATTGCAATAACTGAGCGGACACAATGTGGTTACTTCCGTCTAACAAATTGATATACCTCCACCACTTTATACAATCTCCTGTTAATTCTTTACTCGCCCAGAGAAATTTTGGATGTAAAACAAAATGCATAGGCACAATCCGTAGACTTAAGTGACAGGAGAAATGTATGTAAAAATGACAGTTTTAAATAAAAATATTTACCTAAATGCTCTTGTAAGACGTTGATAATGCCGTTGAGACTGTGTCCCCGCTCTATATTTCTCGAATGGAACTACACTTCTTTGACCATATTTAATTTTTTTAAACGACCGAGTGACGTAAATAATTGGAGGAGCAAACCATTGTCAGAGACATCAATGGAATCAGCGACATCTATGTGATATACTCACATTATAAACAGAAAGCTAAATACTTTGATATTTGAAATAGTAAATCCTTAATAAAAATTACCTTTTCGGAAGTAACTATTGTAAACATTTTAAAAATTGATAGCTGATAGCGTAACCGTTAAAGTGACTTGATTTGTGGCTTCTTGTGTCGGGCCTATCCTTTTAGCGGTAGTTTTGAATTGAGCCAATAACGAAACAATTACGTCACATTTTCAGTTTTTTGTGGAATTATAAAATAGACTATATATTATTATAATATGGTAATACGCTGTACGTGGGATTTAGCAAGTACATATGACGTCAGTCCTAGACCCATGACAGACATGCAGGCTGCAGTTTCCTGAGAGTCTACTGGAGTAGCACATATAGCTAGCTTAAAAACCTATTTATTCCTAGGGTAGCCATCGATTCTTTCCTGTCATTAATTTTACATTATTTTATCTTTTAGCCATACCCATAAATCATTAAATGGAGGAACTGATTGATTGATGGTTCTGAGATCAGCCATCTTAACAATAGCATAAACGTTTAGCTGAAAGCAATCTACCAAGATTTATTACCTGCATAGAAAACTATGACATCCAATGATTTTATGATCCATGATATAAGTAACAGCCTCCACTAATATGAACTTGTAAGATTAGAGAGTAATTTTTTGTTGCTGAATAACGATTGCTGGTTACGGGTGGTGAATTAATATTACTACTAGTAGCAGAAAAAAAAATATTTCCCATTTTAGTATAAATGCACGAACCTCAATTTCACGATCAACCATGTATTAAATGATATCAAGCTATTCGTATTCCAGATCGAGTTCTGTCCAAATTACTTTAAACTGCTCTACTAAATTTCTATGTCGTATAATATCGTTATTGTTCTTCCAGTTAATACGCACTTGCGTACTGCTGCTTAAAACGTATCGGACGGAACCGAAAGGGAAAATTAGGCAAGAATCCGAGGACGGAGAATGGTGCCGGAACGATGGGTTTAACGATAAATGACAGCTACTTAACCTAAACTTTAATCGGAACCGGAACGTAGAGAACGGCGGATTCACAACGAATCGGCTCGTACAAACGTTCCGGTATAGTATGAGGTTTCTCAACGAAATTTCTACTAAGGAAGCGTTGACGATGTCTTCTGACGTTTCCAATGTCACTCCCTATTTATGAACATCGTTTCATGATCAATACAGTTCAGTTTAATTTTCCATCGTTTAGGTATTGTAAGGCAAGGGAAAATTCGATTATTTTAAAAAAAGAGGGCTTAAAGGTTAGTAGGTACCTTGTTATGAATTTAATAAACTTAAGTACATATATTTATTTCGAGTTCATGCTACGAACAAAAAATATTTTCTAATTTTCAAAACTTAAATTGCTTAAAATATCT
>SMLS01068100.1:0-43503 GCA_004785975.1 Popillia japonica
GTACAGAAGGCGAACTAATAAAGAAATAAATGAAGAACTGGACGGAAGAAACATATTAGGACATATAAAAATGTTCAGGATAAAGTGGTTGGGGCACATATACAGGAAAAAACCTGAGGAAGATGTAAGAGCGCTGACAGAATGGAAGTTGGACGGGAGAAGGGCGAAAGGAAGACCAAGAATAAGATGGATAGATGAGGTGGAAGAGGATCTGAAGAAGATGGGAATTAAAGACGGGTGGAAGACGATGGTACAGGATCGAAAGAGATGGAGAGAAATAGCTACGAAAGCAAAAGAGATCGCCTGGAGGGATTGAAGATACGGACCTGATCCAGTCAATAATAGGATCTGGAAAGCTCGGCTCGGCTGAGCGGCGAAGCTCCTTTCGGGGCGTAGAGCCATATATATATATATATATCATCAGGGAATCATCAAGCAATACTGCGGAAGCGCTGTAGACATAGATTTAAGTATACCCTAAGTTACAACCCCACACGTGACAATAGAATAAACGACACTATTAAGTTTAAAGGTGGTCATACATATAATACTACTATTGCTATATCTGATATTAAGCCTATGCACGGAGTTTACTAGAGAAAACTTTCTTTCATTACACTTCCAGAAATATGATATGATGTTTATTTTTTGGTCATAGATTACGACACAAACAAACATGTTTTCCTGTTTAGTTTGCATATTTTAAAAGATTTTGTTGTTGATACTAATAAAACCTCTATGTCAAAAAACTAGCATTTATTACCAATAACAACAATTTCATTATCTAGCGATAATTATCTGTGATATGAATATCTGTGTCCTGTTATATCTTGTTACAAAAAGAAATCACAGTTGTACTTACTATCAAACAGGAATATCTACTTCGTTACTATGGTAATAGCTTATTATGAACAATCGCAGTCTATATAGACGCTACTGGTAGAGCATCTAGTTTCTAAGTATGCAACCCACCATAGTTAGGGATTACCATATTTTTCTAACTTATTGTATGATTGTTCTTAAACATTATTATTAAAGACATACAAGTGCAGGCCCATATGTTGACGATATTACTTCAACACAGCTATTTCATTTATCACCTAAGCATAATAGCACAAATAACTTTTTCTGGAGCTACTCTAAATTTGTGATTATTTTTTCTAGTAAATTTTAATATAAGATTGAACAATAATAATTAATAATAATGCAATAACGCCGCCAGTCACAATGTGATAGAGCGAGATAAATTCACATAACTTGTAAGTTATCCCTTTGTCGGTCTAGTGTAATTATAGCCCGATGCCATTTTAGTTAGTCCAAGGCTGAGCGGTGCCCGCGTGCGGAACATTATTTTGGCGCCCTTTATTAACGGACGAAATCCATTTATAAAAAAATATATTTTTTTATTTTATAATAAAACAACAGATTTTTTTTTATTTAATTTTTATTGGAAATAATAATTAATAAATCACTAATTAATAACAAAACAAAAACATCTTTAATCCGTCACTTAAAACTACAACTTTTATTAAGTTAAATAGGTGTTTTTCTTGATTTAACGGCAGCAAATTCTTTTATTACTTCATCAAAATCGATTTTGTCAACCATCTCCTGTTCTATAGCTAATATTGCTAGCCCAGATAGTCTCTCTTGATTCATAGTTGATCGAAGAAAATGTTTTATTGTTTTTAATTTTGAAAATCACCTCTTTCCAGAAGCCACAGATACTGGTAAAGTTAAAAGTAGGAGATTGTAACATTTGGCAGATATGAGATTAAATTGTGTTCAAATATATATTGCAATATATCCAGAGGATAAGCTTTAATCTCATTAAACAAAACTTCTGCCTCAATATCAGCCTCCATATTTACCGCATCAGTAAGCTTCTGTTGTAGAGCTTGGCAGTTCTTTAGGAGATCATCATCACATAATATAAAAATATTACTAAAGAAACCAAAATCATTTCATAATTAGAGATCATATCTACTATTTAAAGAACTTAGTACGTGATCAATTATTCTTAAAAAAAATTAACTTTAAATGATTTAACACCACATAACGCAAAACAAGGCTTATTTGTTCTGTGTTACTTGTATCTGGGGTACAGTCCATAATTATTGAATAATATTTGGAACTGCGTCCCATATTTAAAATATTATTTTTTACTTTAGAAGACATTAATTCTACAATTTCGTTTTGAATTTGATAGCCTAAATAAGGAGCTTTTTTTCCTGGGAGTTTTGTACTCTACTAAGATGTTCTCTCATCACAGGGTCAAATGAGGAAATCATCTCGACAGCCTTAAGAAAATTTCCGTTATCATCTTGAAAAAGTATTTTAGAAGAACCCTGAAATGCTGCTAGACATTGTTAGGACAAAAATTTTACGACTGCAACAATTCTTTCCAGAACATCATGTCAATATTTTTTTTGGTTTCTGAAACCCGTAAATGATGATCGTTTACAGTAGTAGATAATTTTAACATTTTTTTCAAACTCATCTATGTATTCATATTAACATTATGTGCAATTGATGTTTTATGTCTTTTTATAGCCAACGATAAGTGTTGCCAATCAGAAAAACCATTTCAATCAGAAAAAGTATTGATAATTTTACCGAAAACCTTACAACAATCCCGTCAATCCGAAAAACTTGTTAATCCTTAACAAACTAAATGTGGCCACTAAGTATTTGCTCGAAACTTGACAAGTAAAGGCATTTACTTAGCAGCCTGCGCATTATTATTTAAAAAAATTATAGGTATTTTTTTCTGGATTTTTAAAATTGTTCTTTTTCCTGCCAAACCTTCGGTTTGGTGCCTCTTTGGGCGGCACGCGTTGCGTGTCGGGTTAGGGGGGCCCTGAGTTCAAGTGTACTAGAATTGCAATGGATGATATGCAAATTATTCGTTTAAAATGTTTCATATATGTAAGAGCACACTTTTTGATAAACTCTATGTCAATCATCCCTGCTAAAATGTGTGTAGGATAACAAACAAATGATGAAATAAATATATTTTGGCGTATCATTGGAAAAGAGTAGTTGAGTTAGATTAATTTTACGTAATTATAAAACTAATGTAAAGAAAGGAATTCTATACATATATTGAACTACTTTAATACAAATATTTATATATAAGCCAAATAAAAATATTAAAAATAAAAGAAGACTTTTGAAGTTAGATTATGAAATCTATCGTTTATAAAAATAATAAATTGAAGAACATCAATATGATATATTATATGTCTACATTTTTTCGTAAAACTTGTAACTTTCTCTACTAGGATTTAGGTATGCCTACAATTACAAAATACATTGAGCAGATCATAATATAATATTGAACAAATCAACTGCTTAGTAATTCAAATTTTCGTAGGTGTGTTAAAGAGAAAGTTTTATTAAATTTCATTGAATCATGTGGTTACGAATGTTACATATTTTACCAGATTTCTGTGCAATGGTGTAATATGTAACCATATGCAAATTCTTTTATCAAATTTCCAATAAGTGATTAATGCACATTGGGGAAATAAAGCGATGTAGAGTCCCTAGACTGCTGGAAACTCCTATTACGGATCTGTACTCGACGGTATAGGTCAAACACAGAACATTCTAATATAATTTTTTGCTAAATATCAAGCGTATGCATTTAAGTATGAGGTGTAGACCGCATTTATATTTCGCACTCGGACATTTCGAGAGGATATGACAGCTATCTACTGGGAGGTGCTCATCTCATCGACGTTAATATCATCCGCCAACGCTTCTTATCGTTTATTACAAATGAAAGATTTATGTACATTTTGTTTACAACAGTTTTTTCAAATTATATTTCATGGCAATGCATTCATTTTACACTTCAAATTTATAGCAGTCTTCCTTTTTTTAGGTAAATCACTCTTTCCTAATGCAAAAATGCATGCGAATTATTCACGTCGTATTTTTTGCCGACTTTGAACAACATGCACATACATACATGCATGTTAAATAAACCAAGTTAGAGATACTCTTTTATATTATTACTTCCAAAGTAAACCTCTTATCTATCACATAGAATATGTGTGGTACATACGATACAGGGTTTCCCACAGAACTGGCTAGTTAGAAGTTTCGGACTTAGCAAACAACTTCAGTTTTGAAAATATTGGTTTAGCACTAATTTGGCACTTGCCCTCTTTCTAAAATATTTTCAAGCTTCTTGCACTTCCATTTAACGGGAAGTCGCCACGAACTTTGTTATTTTAAATGGAACACCCTATATATTATTATGTTTTTGAATTCAGCATCAAATTCTATGACGATTACAACTAGGGTTTGCTATATCTATCTTGAACTGCTTCTAAGATATTACGATTTTTATAAAAAAATTGACATTTACACCGTTATATTTAACTGATTAAAGTCACTTACTGCAAGTGCCAGAGGTTTGATATTTTAATACTGTCAAATACTAACATTGTTTCACCAAACCGTAGTAACATTTTTTCTTTATATCACATCGTCATGTTCAAAAATTTATGATATATCAAACAATTTGTAAAGTTATAAAACTATTTTTTTCAATTACAACACCCTGTATATTTTGACACTATTGGACGCAAAATTCAATTCTACATCAATTTGCTGTAATACTCCCTGTACCTATCTCCAATAGTTTTCTTTCTATTCCCATTTTATTTATTAATTCTTCCACATATATTTTATCTAGTAAGCTATGACTTTGACATTACAAGAGATTATTGTTTTCAGGAAACATTATTGCTGTAAACGTTGACTGTTACGTATTTTGTGTTAGATAAGTATAGATTATGATATAATTTATAAACTAAATAATGGAAAATATTGCACTTTACTCAAATCAGGTTATTTTAAATTTATTTTATAAAAGGAGAATACCAAAGAATTGTGGGAAGACTATTTTATTAGGAGTATTTAATATTCGTCTTACAAATTTTGTGTAAATATAATTATGTACTGTTAAGTGTTCTATCTATGTACATATGTATTTAAATATATGTACATACATATGCATTAAAATTCAGTTTTACAACTCGAAAGATATCTGGTATCACTACCACTACTACTCACTACCACTGTATTTTTAAGCACCTGTAAATGTTTTACTACATGTTGGTGTAATAGTGTCACTATTTGGCAGTCGTAAAATGCGAGACCTGTGGCATTTCTGATTTTGCTTGATCGAGCACTAGTAAGTAGGTACCTACTTAAGGAAAAAGTAATTCAAATAATCGGAATTTCTTTACATCTCATATCGGTAAAAAATGAACATTTCTTCTGTTTGTTATTCCCCCACTATTGAATTTCGATTCGTCATTCCAAATTATTTTAGACAAAACAATTTATACTCTTGAAGTCTAACGAAAATTGTCCCACACAATTCATTTCTTTTCACTTCATCTTCCTCCCGGAAAGCTTGTACTAGAATCTCCTAATAAGGATCTTATTCTGTTTCAGATTCCTGTGGACATATGATTTTGAAATGCCTAAATCTTCAAAAGCAGCATAAATTTAAAATACATATTCTGATTTGAGTAAATTCCAATATTTTATTTTGTTTATAAATTACACAATAATGTATACTTATCTGCCACAAAATACGTAACGGTTAACGATTACAACAATAATGTTTCCTGAGAACAATAATTTATTCTAAAGTCTAAGCTTACTAGATAAAATATTATTCCGCTATTTGGAAGCATTAATAAATAAAATGGGAATAGCAAGTAAACTATTGGAGATAAGTGTAGGGGGTGTTACAGCAAATAGACATAGAATTGAATTTCGAACAGTGTCAAAATGTATAGGGTGTTCCAGTTTTATTACTTTAAAAATTGTTTGATATAGTATAAATTTTTGAATACCCTGTATGATATAAAGAAAAAATGTTAACGTTTTGATGAAACAATGTTAGTATTTGGCAGTTTTAAAATATCAAACCTCTGGTACTTACAGTAAGTGAGAATTATTCAGTTAAATATAACGGGGTAAATGTCAACATTTTTATAAAAATCGTAATATCTTGGAAATAGTTGAAGATAAGTGTAGGAAACCCTAGTTATAATCGTCACAGATTTGATGCTGAATTCAAAAAAGTAATAATATATAGGGTGTTCCATGTAAAATAACAAAGTTCGTGGCGACTTCCGGTTAACCGGAAGTGCAAGAAACTTGAGAATATTTTAGAAAGAAGGTAAGTACTAAATTATTCCAACTACATTTTCAAAACTAAGTGTTTCGTTAAGTCCGAAAACTTCTAACTAGCCAGTTCCGTGGGAAACCCTGACGTATACAGCCTAATCAAATTTTCATTTAACTTCAAATCTGCAAATGAAAGAACTCTATTTTTGGTTTATAATCAAAAAATGGAAGATAAAGTTGTAGATATGGAGAAAGACATATTAACATCAACTCGAAATTGGATCAACAAGTTTACCTTGTTTAACTCTTAATTACAATATTTTCTTTTACAAATTCCACTTTACTTTAGCTCTTTGTACAATTAAGTAAAGGTTGTACTTCACTACCATGGCGTGTCAAACATGTAGTTGACATTGTTTTCAATTTTGGAGGCATTGTTCTTGTCAATAAACAAAGCATCAGATGCAAAAAAGAGTTGCTGACGTCGTATCGATTATAGTTTGTCTGCAACAGCATGAAAATCCTTGACATTAGAAGAAACATGTATAGATCACTAATACAGTAATAATATTGTTTTGTGTGTGACTTCTTTGACGAAGAAACTACTTTATTTCTTTAAAAGAAACCTAACCACTAGCTCTTCTCATGAGATAATTCTCAGAATAAAGTTTATAAAAATCAATCAAAAGATACAGAAAAGTCAAGCACAGCCATGGCACGTAACGTAGGGTTGGTTTCAATAACTTAACTCAAGTAAATGATTGATAACTTTGTACAGTCACCTCTCGTAATAATATCTGATATTGTTGTCTATATTTTAACACAGTTTAACTGCAACGAGTGATATTTCAGTCAACAACAATCAATCATTTGCATAGTTTGTCGTTTTAAGAAAAATACTCACCTATTTGAGAAATTACATTATTTTTCATACACCTATATGTACAGTCCATTGTGCTTGTTGAAATATTTTGATTTTAGTTTTACTAAAATTAAACTTCAAGCAAAAAATCCAAATTAGTGTCATTTATAAATTCATCGCTGGAATTCTTGAAAGTCGAGACAAAAACTCAACATAAAGCCCGAAACATCAAAGACCAGTACTTGGTCTTCTATTTATGACTTTCCTGGATTTATTCCCATTAGCCATCGGTAATATGTATGTCTAAACAATGAGCTTATTGACATAATGATCGATTAACAAAGAACCATTAAAAAATGACGCCCTAGGACAGAAACATAGACACTGCTTCAGGTTCTGGGGCCTGTCGAAACGGCTTAAATAAAAAGACTAGCATGAAATAGGCTATCGCAAAAAAAGAAATACATAGGACAGACACCAAGGATAGCTAAACTTAAGTTTTGGTCGCCTCAATGTATTTCATCAGTACTCTGTCGACGTCGATATTATTCTTCTCGCTCTCTTAAATTCTGTACAATGTCTGTAGGTAATTGGACATTTATCTCAGATAAATCTCTACGCATTTCCCTACTATCATCAGTATAGTTACTACCACAGGGGAATATCTTAAATGGTAAAAGTTTGGCTCGATTCCTATTGGCTAATGCGTGATCACGTGTGAACTAGTACTGGGACTGAAGGTGGTGGCGTAGTAATTCATCAGAATTACAGATATTTAGAAAATATTATATACAATTTCTGCATTATCGACGGGTTGTTAATCGTTGTATGATCTATCGTTGTTGTGAACACCTATAAAATTTTTCATTATTTTCATCTTTCCATTCCCAAATCCGCAGCAAAAAGACATTTTATGATATTTGACATGGATATCTGTCAGTGGAAATAATGCACTATTAAACCTGCAGCCACAACAAGTTTATTTGTCAAATACATTTTAATACAGAAAATATCATGCAGTTCAAACTGCAACAAATTGCTGTGCCAAAGTTACATTTACCAGGTAAATAATTATATAAATATGTATATATATATATATATAAGTATGTATGTAATATAGATTTTATTATTATTGTTTTACTTAGAATCAATAGAAGTACCTGACCATAGGGTAAATATCACATTTAGAAGAACAATAGATGGTACTTTGCATACTACACCGACAGAGTTTTGGCCTTTAAGTTAAGCGAAGGACTACTCAAAAATATGGAAATCTTGTTTAAACAACATCTCAACAAAAATGTTTATGAAGAAGATATCTTCTCTCGAGAAATATCATCTTCGCTGTCACTGGCCAAAGACTGGCTTTTAAGGATGTTTTTAACTCTAAACAAGAAGTTTTCTTAGACAATGTTTATCTATTGAAAGAAAACTTAAATTGAGTTTTCTTTTAATAGATTCACATTATTTAAGAAAAATTAAAAAGTAACATGTTATCAATATCTACTATTTGAATATGCCGGCATTTTCTGCTATAGTTCGGGACTGAAAGTCGTGGCGCTGAAAGCAGTCTAATAAATTTAACCTTAAGATATCGCTCCGTGGTTACTACATTCTAGAAACCGATGGTCGATAACTCCGTTTACATTCCCGCAGATAAAAGCAAGTGATTTATTCAAGTGCTTATAAAGATGGGCTGGAAATTGCCCATACGCGAACTTTAAACGTACAGTGGTAGAATAGAAACTGAATCGTTTGTGTATCTTGCTCTGCAGCTTATACTAGGCTGGATTAACCCATACTGCCTTGGTCTTTCTTCGTTCATACGCTGCTAGCAATTTCGACATTCGATGTCAATTTGTTTCTTTCTAATCGCTAGGAGATCACTCCAGTTTAAGTTTATATAGCAAAGCATTCCTTCCGTAACTGCTTTTTTGGCAAGTTCATCTGCCATTTCCTTTGGTCTGATACCTCCTGCGCTGGGTCTTTTATGGATGACGCAGTACTGTTTTTTACTGTTATTTTTGCGGTACCTAAACATTTTTTCTCCATATTCGTGTTGTAATCGCGTATAATAAGAATAAGCCATAAAATATGTATAAAAAAATTAACACATTTAAAGTATGCAATGGGTAAACTGGTTTAATCATTTATTATAATTGCAAACATTTCTGTCAAAAAGAAAGCACAACTACAATTTGTAAAGCAATTTTTTTTGTTAATAGTCTTTTGTTTATTTCTTTTTTGAAGCGAGTATGTTTTAGCTGTTTAATTTCAGTTGGTACAGGCTAATTCATTTTCGATCATCACCATTGTAATCTCGCTTATTATTGAAGATAGATGGTGGGTTTAAATTTGGCAAAGTTGCCAATTTTTGTGGTTATTATGATCCCGAAAAGAAAGTAGACTTAGAACAAATGACGTTCGAGTTATTTGAAAAAAAGTGAAAATCTCATTCTCTTATTTTGCTTGTAGCAGTTTTATTAGATCAGAGGAAAACTAAAGACATATTCTCAAGGGCATTTTTGCTCCTCTATCCAATGGTGTATTTGAATTTTGTTTTCAACATATGACACATGGTTGAAATCAGAAAAAGAAAATCTTTCTAGCTGTGTCAAAATCCAATATAGCTCCCATAAGAAATAACAAAGTTGATGATGATCCGAAGAAAACGAAACGTCGTATAAAAATTTTAAGTACACCATTAGATAAAGGAGCAAAAGTGCCCTTGAGAATGTGTCTTTAGTTTTCCTCTGCAAGATCTAATAAAAGTGCTACAAGCAAAATAAGAAAATTAGATTTTTCAGTTTTTTTTTCAAATAACTCGAACGTCGTTTGTTTTAAGTCTACTTTCTTTTCGAGATCATAATAACCACAAAAATTAGCAACTTTGCCGAATTTAACCCTATGGCCTATCTTCAATAATAAGCGAGATCGCAATGGTGAGGACCAAAAATGAATCAGCCTGTATTGTGCAATTGCTTCCGTGCTTGGGACTTTTTTGTACTTTTTAATGAGAATTCTTTCAGTTCTTATATGTGAGTGTCTCTTTGTGTTATGATTATGTGTCTCTTTGTTGTTTTTTAATTTGGTGTTGATTTTAATTAATTCATTTTCTATTTTGTGTATTAATATTAAATTTTTAAAGTTAGCAAGTAGACGAACTTAATTCGTATGTTCGTTCGTATATTTGTGTTGTTGCTGTTGTTCTACCTAGTCCGTAGAGTATCTTCAATATCCTGTTCTGTTGTCTTTGTAAGTTGTCTATGTTTCTTATGGTTGTGTCGCTCCACACATTTATCATGTAGCTCACATGGGCTGTGAATAGGGCATGATATATTGACCTTTTAATGTGCTCTGGTATTAAGTTCCTTATTTTGGTTATTCCTGCTATGTGTTGTTGTGTTTTTTTTATAAAATTTTTATCGTATCTATCCCATTTTAACTTTTTTTGTATCGTTAGTCCTAGGTATTTTGTTTCTATTGCTTCCTGTAGGATTTGATTTTTTATTCTGATATTGAAAGTTGAGGTGCGGTTCTTTCTTGAGAAAACTATATAATTTGTTTTGCTTTCGTTTATTGTTATGAGATTGTTAAACGACCATTCCTCTATTTTTTCTATATCTTCGTTTATATTTTTTGTAGTTGCTGTTCGTTTCGGTCCGAGTAGATAAGACATATGTCGTCTGCGTACGCATAAATTTCTCCGTGTGTTTTTATTGCAAATATATCATTTGTATATATTATGTATAGTATGGGTGGCAGATTTCCGCACTGTGGGATTCCGTATTCCGCGGTTAGTTGGTCACTTTCGGTGTTGTTAACAATTGTTGTTTGGATTCTATTGATCTGATATGTGTGTATTAAGTGTTTTTCTGTATCTTTTATTCCTATACTTTCCAATTTTTCCAATAATTTTGGTTTTGATACAGTGCCGAAAGCCTTTTTCACATCAATTATTACCATTACAACATTATTATTTTCTTCTACCTTCGTTTTTATCGTGTTTAGTAGATTGGTTGCGGCTGATGTTGTTTGCGAGTTTTTCTGAAAGGCCGTTTATGTATTATATTATGCTTGATTGATTAGATATTCGCTTATTTGTATTTGTATGTTCTTATTTTTTAAGTAGTCTTTTAAGGTAGTTATGTTATCGTAGAACTAGTTACTAAATTTTATTCGCAAAAAATATACAGCCTGACTTCTAATCCTCTGCGTTGACAGTCTAAGCACTTTTAAGCATATAGACAAATACAAATATGATTCAGTTGCCCATGTATATTTCTTCATATTACTCATAATAAGGACGGGCAAGTTAATGAAAGTAATTTGACTTTTTGCTTAATTTTATTAAAACATTCAATACAACAATAAATGTAAACTATCTGATCTCAAGTCTCGGCGCTGAACGTTGTTCTATTTATTTAATATACAATTAGTGGTAGCGAGAAGCCAGTGCGTTATAGTTAGAGTGTATTGTATGTATATTGCGCCTGTATTTTCTAATTCAGGCGCTCCACAGCGATCTATACTCAGTCCTTTATTATTTCCCACACATTTTCTTACATTTTGGCTTACCAATACTGTCATACATAATGGTTAGGTTTATTCCAATTACGATAGAAGAGGAGAATGAAAACAGTTATTTTTAGAAGAATGCATGTCATGTCAAAAGTCTTTAACTTCCGACTTGAGAAAAATGTTACATACGGAAAGTGCATCTGAAAGGCATTTTTGGTAAATAACTAAGGATATCATACATTCCATCTACCACAGACTGAAATGTATTTCAAATCATTTGAAAATTCAAGTAAATATGTGATCCAAAAACTTAGGCACTGTATATAGGAAGAAACACATGAAGTAGGTACAATAAAACTTTAGAAGGATTTGTGCAGCGCAAATGTCGAAATGTTAATAAAATATCTAATAAATCTAATAATTAAACGCGACCCAGATAATATACTGATAGATACGTAATAAAAAGAGGATCTCTAATAATCGTTTCAAATATCGTCTGCGATTATAACGTCAATTTCTAATTTATGTCCAAGAGAAAACTATAAACCACATGTGTGTCAAACCGTACAAAGCAAGATGTTAACTTAGATTTTAAGCAAGTGAGTTACGCAACCTTACTTGATTCAAACAACATAAAATTTCAATAACCTGCCTGACTTCAAGTCATCACCTAAGAGATTTATGTTATTATTGTAATCATAAAAATTGGTTATAACAAAATATACTGGTCCACCTCATCGTTATTTTTGACATATGAAACGATGAATATTTTATCTGATTTACACGTATAAATATGTGTAACAAACTAGTAGCTCCATGTAATACATCACAAATTATGCTACCAATACTAAGAACTTTGCATAAATCTCCATTGTGTTACATAAGAGACTAAACTGCAAAGGTCAAGAAAACTTGTAAAATTATATATTGTAAAACCTACCAAATTTATTTGAAATGTTACATTATATAACCGTTTAAATAACTTTTCTTTAAAGTTACACCTGAACTGCAGTTATAGGTTTCAGCAACTTGGGAAGCGAAAAATTGTATCAGTCACGAAATGTTAAATATGAATACATACACTTTTTAAACTATCGACAAATAAATGACTAACACACATATATAAAATGAATTTAAGAGTTAAAGTAGTTTTCTTTGTTTGTAAACCTTGACCTATCATTAGTGCAAAGACGTTGAACTATACAAAAAAGAAAGAAATAAAAGCGCAATAAAACACTTCAGCTAGCAAGATTGTATGAAAAGACTTCAAAGCGTATTATAACTTATAAGTTTGTCTCACAATGGTAATGATCTTATTCAATCGTCTATTATAGGTATCCACATAATAAACAATTCCTTAAATTAAATAAACGTGAAAATGGGCACCTATACATATCTTCGGGCAATTTGTGGTTCTCCATAATTCCAAATGAGTATACACATTCGTAAAAAAAGTCTTTGAATCAACCTTTAAAAGAGTAAAAGTGTCTGTGAGGACGTTAACATTCATTTCAAGTTATGATTAAATAATTTTGTTAATTTCTTTTTTTTATGTCTGTGGGATACAATAATTTTTCCAAATCAACTGACTCATCGTAATATACTATACAGTAATTCTATTGACGCTTAAGGTTCCTATGGTTAGAATTCTTAGCTCGAGAAACTTTCAGTTATTGGTTAACACGTTTAATTCAAATCCGGGTGTAAGTCCCTTTATCAAAGACCTATAAATGTACTAAAAAACTTATTTGTACCGCAATAAACTGTTTTTAATATAAAATTAAAATAGAATTATAATTTCTGCTTTGAAAACTATACATACTACATCTATTAACGTATATGTTTGTTGTGAGTGTGTGTGTGCAGTTGCATTCTTCTTTACTTATTAATTAACTTTTATCAAAATTATTTGGTTTCTGAGTACTAAGATATTACTTCCCTTCTCGGTTTAGAGCCCAGAAACACTCCAAACAAAATATCATAGAAGTTTTGATTCAGTGAAAGTATCTACAAGGGCTATAAATCAAGGACAAAGATAATAATAATAATAAGGTATCTAGCTGGAGTTATTCCTACTAAAACAATATAAACCCAAATGTGAAAAAAATTAGTAATATGGGTTTTGATAACAAAAAATGTTCTCGAGATTAAAATCTAAATGGTCTAGATTTAAATGAAACACAGATTTTATAAAATTTTTAATAACACAAAAGTTGAAACACACCTCTATCAAATAGTTCTCATTACTGAATAGAGAAGAAATACAAACAATAGAATAAAAAAAAATTAAGAACAAGAACAATATGTTCAAAAATTTTTACTTTTGTTCAATACATTTTTGGCCCCGTTTTAGGATATTTTGTGTAGCTTTTAATATTCTTCCGTCTAACAACTCCATTTGTTTTGGAAAATAGTAACGCAGTCTTATTAAAAATATAATTTTGACGCGTGTTCAAATCCGCATTGTCAAGAAATTCTTCCCAGATTTCTTTCCACACATCTTTTACCGGCTAAGGGATTATTATAAAAAAATGTACCAACAACTGTGGAATAAATTAGTCCACAACAAACATTAAAGCTGTAGCAAAATTGTGGCGCGTGTGCGCGAAATACTAGTAATTTTTTTCAATTGAAAATTTCCTTATTTGAAAAATTATGTTCGTCACTCCATAAAATCCAGCGTAATTTATTAGGTTGCTTGGTGCAAAATTTGATTAACCATTGGCAAAGGACAATATAGTCTATTCAGTTCACCGGACATTAGTGTTTGCCACATGAGCTTCTTAAATGGAATATATTTATGATTCTTTAAAATTCTTCTAATTGTTCCATAGCTTAAATGTAACACTAATGATGCGATAAGGCTCGAAGTAAGTTAAAACTAAAACTTATGTTTCCTCGGTATTTATTACATTGCGCATAATAGTCGCCGGTTCTTTTTTTTTCTGACATGTATGTACACGTCTGACATGGTGCATTTTTTGGAATAGGTAACACCATTCAGACTTCAATTTAAAAAATAAAACGTATCAATAATCTAATCTCTATAATTTAAGTTTTATTATCTTTAAGAATTTGAAAAATATATAGTTCCGTTAAAAAAATTACCAATACTCAATTTCTTCGAAAACGCGTTATGTGGTTCATTTTCCATTGCGTATTAATTAGCAATGAAGGTACTACTAGTTTGCTAATTTAACTGACTCTGTAGCAGATAGCAATGATGTCCACTTAATTTGGCTCACCCTGTATATTATAATCATAATCCTTCTTACCTAACAGTGTAACGTAAATACTTTCGTTTATATGTAACTTATGTGTACAAACTTTGTCCATTCTCTTTGGTTCTTTGGCATGTTAATAACTTCTCATCAGGTATTAATTCGTTTCTTCAAGATGAGTGCAAGTTCTTTGTTCCAAATCTTTTTTGGTTTTCCTTTTCTTCAGCTGTTCTGGACTCGGGCTTCTCATATTCGTTTAACTTATCTAGTTTCATTCATCTGGTTAAGGAGTCCAAACCATTTTAGCTAATTCTTCTCTATGACATTTAATACGAGGTTTACATCCAATTCTTCTCTAACAATTTCGTTTGTAACTTTGTCCTTTTTTGTAATGTCTTTGGCTGCTCTAAAGTATTTCATATCACTAGCTTGTATTTGACTTCTTTGCGATTGGTTCAGGGCCCAACTTTCACTTCCATAAGTATGTAAGTGTCGCTCTGAAGATCGTTTTGTGGACAGTTAGTTTCGTTTTAATACCTATTTCTTGTTTGCTTACCACCGACGTATTCAGAGTGTAGTATATTTTTGCAGCATTGTTTATCATCTCTTTCGCCTCATTTTCCACGTTTCCTGCTCTTTCTAGCCACGTTTCCAACTATTTATATTCATTTACTTGATCTATTTTTCCTTGACTTATTTCTATGTTTAGTTGTTAGCCAGGCTCGGTTGTTGTATAGTTAGCATGTTCGCTTTTCAACCCAAGGGTCGAAGGTTCCCGCGCTAGCTGAGTCTGGTAATTTATAAATCGTATGACAATTAGGAACATGCGTACTTCTTGGATAAGGAAGTAAAACCGTAGGTCCTGTGTCAATACTGTGTTCGGCATATACAAAATCACTGTTGGGGGTTGGAACGCCTTCAGTCAGGCAAAATTGTAGTTGAGTACACAATAAGCCTTTTAGGCTGAAGTGTACTCTAGACACTTCACTTATTGTGTACTCAACTACAATTTTGCCTGCCTGAAGGCGTTCCAACCCCCAACAGCGATTTTGCATATGCCATGGAAATTTCCATGCATCTCTATGCATGGCAATTTCCAATGTCCCTAGATCTCGCTCGGGTGAAACAAAAAAAAATTCTAGTTGTTTATTTTCTTTACCTATAACCTGTTGGACATTTTCCTGTGAGGATACATGAAAAACATTGTTTACGATCGTCGCGGGAAATTTTAGACATCGAGGCTCTTCGAGACTGTGTTGTCACAGCGGCCCAGCTTATGATAAGTTTTGCCGTCGCACAGAAGTGTGCATCCGGAGCTCGTGGTAGTAATTGGGGACATTACTACTCTAAGTGTTTGTACTATTTCTCATCAAACAGTCCTCTTCAAGACTACTACGAATTATTTGAAAAGAAAGAAACTTTATTAACTACGAATGCGATCTCAAATAGTAAAAAATAGTAAAATTAATTACCAGATGATTAGATAATAATATGTTGTTGTACTTTAATATTGAAAGGTTCTGTAATAAAAAAAAAAACAAAAAACCTGATTCCTGCGAAAAAAAACAGGTCGAAATGAATAAAATCCGTCCTAAATGTATGACCTTGTTATAAATAGAATATTTGTGAAAAGACCACATGTGAAATTCATAGAGAAGCAAAGCTGCTTCGTAAACAAATGCATTCATAGAGTACAATAAACATTTCTTTACATTTAATTCAACCTAATAAAAATATCTGTTTATGTCTATTAGAAATGTTTGCAGCGTCCCTTTTTTTCTTGTACACACTTGTCAGGCCCGGATTCAACAAAATTTATTTAACAAAATTTGGTAATTATTAAAGGAAAAATTATTTTAATATATGATCGTAGTTTTTTTGGATTTACCTTTCTTGTGATATTAGTTTTATAGTGTTTATTTTTCCGACACTATTCATTTGACTCCCTGTATAGCTGTTATTTTTTCAGTTGTCTTATTGATTGTATTACTTCTTCTTTCTGTGTATTTTCTGCTTGTTCGCTTTGTATGGAAGTAACTCTTTTTTCTGTATTATTAACATTTTGATCTTCGTCTGAGTTCAAAAGTTCTTGGAAGTACTCTCACCACCTTCTCATGATTTCTTCATCTTCTGTCAATATTACATTGTCTTTTGATATGTTTTACTATTTATGTTAGTTAAGTTATGGAAGGTATAAAGGACAACGAAGGAGAGCAAAAGAAATGGTAAAGGAAGCAAAAAATAACACTTGGGATGAATTTGGAAGAAAAATGGAAACAGATAGTCGAACAAAACAGAAATTATTTTACAAGGTGATGAAAAACATAAGGAAAATATAATTATAATTACTTATATTCTTATAGTGCAATATGAATAAGTCGTCCATCAAAACTATTCCTTCGTAAAAAAGGGATATAAGCTACGCAACTTATTTAAATAACCACTATGTTTAAAGTAAATGTTGTTTCGCAATATTTTTTTATTTATTTCATGTAAGTACATGAAGTTGTTGTGTTAAAATATTTCTGTTCAATAGTAAAAAGATAATCGTATGAATAGGCACGTACAACATACAGTTTTAGTAAAAAGAAATGTATATATTTTAAAACGAATTTTAAATATTTTGCATTACATATATTATGTAGTTTATCCGTACAATTTATATAATTTACATAGAAATGGACGCCGCCAAAGACATACAAAACCTGAAAACATTAGACATAATTCAAATTTATTACAACAGGAAATTGAAATATTGGCTAATACATTAAATTTATTATCATAATAATCATTCTAAAATGACCTATGTTAACTGTTGCCAAAACGATAAGTGTGCATATAAAACTCGTTCAGTGACATTTCTAAGTGTAGATCGGATTTAGATTATCAATCACATTACATAACGTATTGTAGGTTGCTAACTGCGTAGATTTTCCATCATTTATCTATTTTCCCATGCAATTATGGCAGCAATAAATTATCAATGAGTACTAGAGCATTATTAAAGCTTGCAACAGTAGTTTTTATGCCTTGGTAATTAGCCATAGTGCGTACTGCCCATCCCTAATGATGCTGATGGCAAGTTTATGTAAATTTGTAATTTTTGTTATTCATAACGTAACTATAATTTGAACGTATTAACATATTGTTCGCGTAGCAAAAACGGAACATAAAGAACGTAACAGTGGCGTATAGTTTGTGTTTAAAATAAAGTAAAAGTGTGCGAGTATGTATGTTTAAAACATGCATTATAGTTTAGACATGTAACTGCATGAGAGCATGAATATATGTACTATGTTTTTATACATTGGTCTACAACTATTTCTTGGTTCTATATTAAATATTAACCTAATTATCCTCTTTTGCAGATTAAAATCTCACTGTATATTGGTAGTGTTACAACAGGCAATTATATTATAACTCGGAACAGAGTTCATAATTGCCTTATTATTCCAGATACTTTTCAATTGCAGCAGTGCGTAGTAACAACTCTTCAATCGAGTGCTTACATTATTACTATGTGCCTGCCAGGTCAAACCGTTGTCGATGTAGCTCCCCAAGAAATTAGTAGTATCCGAAATCCCCAAGTGCAATCCGCCAACTTCAACGGTGACATCATCGACTTTTTGCCTATTCAAAAGCTGAATACTAACTGATTTTGCGCCTTTAACAATAATGGGACTTTTTACAACAGTAGTTCAAGAAGTCTTCACTGGCTCTTCTAACAATAAGTTTATCTTTTAATTCAGCTCAGCTTCCACAAAAATCATTTGCATGCAATACAAGCTTATCAACAGTTATATTTGTTGGCGAGTCATTTATAAATACAGAAAATATTAGTGGTAGTACAGAGGTCCATTCAGCTCCACATCATAGCAAGCATAGCGAACGTGTACCACCCATTTCAACATATACATATCTGTCGCCCATGCATATACGATTGTAACCATTCTACAAATTTTCTATAGACGCAACCGCATGTTTTAAAAATGTCAAAGAACAAACCGGTCACGCACTTTTCATCATACAAGCAACCGTAAGTATATGTCAGTAGATCATAGACCGCCGTCTCTGTGGAGTGACCCGGGCAAAATCCATGCTGACATGAGCAAATAATGGTAAACTTTTCAAGGAAGTTTCTTACATCTTCACAAATCACCTATACACAAAATCTGAGCCGATGCATCTTGTTCAAGATGTCTGCATTCACTACGAATTTTTACTCCTCTCTAATTCTTTCACGTATTTCATTAACACTCAATACTTTGAACAAACCATTGAAACGTTTTGTTTTTGGGGATAAATAAAATATTTAACACACGTATAAACTTTTCAACTTCATTGTAATGTTTCTTAAATCTAATAATTTAAATTAATCTAAATGAAGTCGATGATTTATCACGCCCAAAAAGCTTTTTTTGTTGCCAAATTTGATTGTCAGCAATTGGTGCAACAAGTTTTTTTTTTATTTAGAGTGAAAATATAATTGGGTACATGAAACCTACCTAAAGCAGCTACAATAAATGCTAGGCAAAAAATAATTTGCAGCAATACTCAATATTTTGAGGGCAATCGAAATATACATATACAGGCTGTCCATTTAAGACCGCGGTCTTTGATTGTAGCTATAGCGTTAACTCAATAGAAATTCTGATTGACGGTATGTTAATGAGGATAAAAGGACCACATTTTGAATTTAATTTGACTTATAAAGGTTGTCCCAAAAAACCGTACAACGTAATTATCTTTTTTTTTAAATTGAATGACCTACATTTTTCTATTGAACTGAATGTACTTTCAGATGCTTTATTTACCTCTAAAATAATTTTGCTTTAAAATGCGACTTTGCCAGGTTATTGAATTTTTTATATTTTTTTTGCCGAAATCACTACTTTAGTTAAACTTTAATTCCTCCGTCATTTTTCATTTATTTTCAATGAAATTTTGAGGAAAGTCTAAACTGGCATCATTTTGTCTTATAAGAGTGGAATGTTATGTGTTTATTATACAGGGTGTCCAAAAATATGATTTGCATATCAATATCTTCAATTCTATTTTATGCCATTTTCTTAAATGGAATGCCCTCTATCTAGTAGTATGTATCGATAGAGTATTGATTTACCTTTAAAATGATACCAATATTTCCACTTTTATCTTTTACTATTTTCTTTAAATTCCAATTAAATAAATAATTATCCATATTTTTCATGCATTGTTTATAATAATTAGTGGGAGTTATTTTACTCTTGCCGTAAGTTAAACAAAATTGTTTTCTAAAACCCTTCATTATCGTAAAACAACATAACTTAACAATAATCACAAAATGAAATGATTTATTATTGTTATTGGTGAACGTTTTGGGAACTTCTTAGTTAGGAGTGTATGCGCAAAAATATTCAAACAATAGACATCCTGATGAAAGAATGCTGCAGACAATAAAGAATGAACTTAATCCTGCTGGGAGTATAGTTTATGGAAAAAAGAAACAAAATAAAAATGATTGAAGAAGAGCAATTGATAATCTGCTTGGTAGTGAGAGAGCTCTTAATAACTATTTAATAGGAATTAAAAAAAATCATGCTTCTGACAAATATGAATCAAAATAAACAACCATAAAAGTATTCAGAACTTATTTATGGTCGGGAAATTTTGAAGAGATTTAGGTTTTGTGCTACGAAAATAGAGATATCAACGTGACCTACTTAATAAAAGAACTTTCATATTAAAATTTAAGGTACAAAAATTATTGAACTTTGTATGAAATACTAATAATCTTTGAAAATTTTAGCGCAGCAGCTGCTCAAAATGTCTACCGTTTTGCTGCAGACACAAATCAAATCTACGTAACAGATATGCTCTAACTTTTTGAAGCATAGCAGGAGTAATACGTCTGAACGACTGTTGTATACGATTCATCATGTTTGCTCTTGTTGTGGGTTCAAAACGATACACATCTGATTTAACAAATCCCCACAAAGAAAATCTATAGTCGTTAAGTCTGGCGATCTGGGTGGCCATGCAATGGGACCTACAAAAGAAAAAAATGAATAAAACAAACAGAGGCCAGTTGGTATTAATAACAAACCTTGTCTGCCAATCCACCTCTCTGGAAATTGTTCCGATATATGCTCCCTGACATTTCCGCTGAAGTGAGCTGGTGCACCATCAAGCTAAAGCCACATTTGCTGTTTTACAAAGTTAGGAAGATGTTCTGTTACCCGGGGAAAATTGTCCCTTAGAAAATTTAAGAATACTTCCCCGGTTACACTACCTTCAAAGAAATAAGGCCCAACCACAAAATCATGTACTACGCGGGCCAAACATTGATGCTCCATTTCTGCTGAGAACTAGCAGTATAAATTTTGTGGGGATTTGTGGTATCATAAAAATGAAAATTATGCCTGTTCACAAAACCGTTTCTGTGAAATGTGCACTCTTCTGTAAAGAGCACAAATTAAAAAAAAATCTCGTTTTCGGCTATTTGTTGCTGTGCCCATTGAGAAAAAGTCATTCTTTTCTGAAAATCATTCTCGGTAAGTTCTTAATGCAGTTGCATATGGTAGGGATGCAACTTACTTCACTGAAGACACTTTCCAACGGATGATTTCTTTAATGCTAGATCTTTACTTAATTCTCTTAAGCTAATTTGTGGATTTTCTACCACCGCAAGACAGACCGCCAGTTGATTTTCTTCATTTAGAACTCTTTTTGTTCTGCTTGTTTCTCGTATGCCACCCTTCCAGTACGATCAAATCTTTGCTTTAGTGTCTGCAGTATTCTCTCGTTGGGATGTCTACTGTTCTGTACTTTTCCGCATACACTCGTGAAGCCAGAAGGCAGTTCCCAAAACATTCACCAATAGCGTAGATCATATTTACTAATTCTTGACGAGAGTATTTCATTGTGATTTACAAACAGCAATATTATTTACTAGTGTGTAGCAACTCGATGTTTACTTAGCAAACGTCAGAATTCACACTCGTCTACTTAATTGAAACCATGACAACAAATCAAACACGCGTAGTAATTACGCTTTTCCTTATTTGTGACACTTCAATTGCAATTAAAAAAAAATAGTCGAAAGACAAAAGTGGAAATATTGGTATCATTTTAAAGGTAAATAAATACTCTATCGATACATACTACTAGATAGAGGGCATTCCATTTAAAAAAATGGCATAAAATAGAATTGAAGATATTGATATGCAAATAATATTTTTAGACACCCTGTATAATAAACACATAACATTCCACTCTTATAAGATAAAATGATGCCAGTTTAGACTTTCCTTAAAATTTCATTGAAAATAAATGAAAAATGACGGGGGGAGTAGCGATTTCGGGAAAAAAAATATAAAAAATTCAATAACTTGGCAACGTCGCATTTTAGAGCAAAATTATTTTATGGGTAAACAAAGCATCTGAAAGTATACTCAGTTCAATAGAAATAAGTAGGTCATTCAATTTAAAAAAACATGATAATTACGTTGTACGGTTTTTTGGGACACCCTTTATAAGTCAAATTAATTTTAAAATGTGGTTCTTTTATCCTCATTAACATACCGTCAATCAGAATTTCTATTGAGTTAACGATATAGCTACAATCAAAGACAGCGGTCTTAAATGGACACACTGTATATAATATTGTATGGTACTATAGCAAATTATTATTGCGACTACCATTCATTTTTGCTGCTTTAGGTAGGCTTCATGTACAAAACTATATTTTCGTTTTCAATGTTTCAAAAATTTTGTTGCACTGCAGGAACCTCCTATCATTTTAATTGGTGGCAATCGAAATTTGCCCCTGAACATAGTTGATTTTATTATTATTATTTTCAGTTTTGCAGAGATAGCCTAGTAACATAATTCTAATTTTCAGAAGCTAGTCGATTTCATAATCTTTTATAACTGACATGATTATTTTAATTGGCAACAACTTTGGGAGATTTTTATTTTTCCTCTTTAAATGCCTGTGACATGTTTTAGATTTTTGTATTAATTTCAATCTATATATTAGTTTTATATCAGGAAGCAATCATTTCGTAATATTTTTTTAATCCAATACCATCTGAAGGTGCTACTGTGATGTTAATAAAATAATCTTTAACCCTAGATGTTGTAGATGATGTACATCCTAGAGTTAATTTAGAGAGTATAAGAGGATAAACAGCACTTAAGCAAGTTCATAAAACTTACGCAATTATTTTTTTAATTATTATCGTTTCCTCACGATGACATTACACCATTAGCATGGATCGCTGATTTGGTTGGCGAAGCCTATGATAGCAGTTGTATTATTTCTTTTTCAATGTGAAAAGATCCTGAACGTACATACATACAAACCAATCAGACAAGATTGCTTTTTTAACATTACTTTCAGACCAAAATCGAGTTCTGTACGAAATCTGCTGCCATTAGACTGTAGATAGCAATATAGTACGTCAATGAAAACAAAATTTGTTGTTTATAAAAGTAAAAATAAATCAATACAAAAGAAAAAACATGGAAAAAAATTGTTTAAAAAATAACAAAAAAATAATGCAGGAAAGGTGTAATTTTGTTACACTGTAATTATAGATTTGGTAAAACAATTAGAGATTAATTTCTAAATAGACTTTATGTTACGTAATTTGGTTTGTTTTTTTTCATAAAAATCTGGCACTTTCCATATGCATAAAAATGTAGTTATATAACATATAAGTATGTACTAACTTGTGATTCCTATTTTGATGG
Organism: Popillia japonica; assembly: GCA_004785975.1. Classification (NCBI taxonomy): domain Eukaryota; kingdom Metazoa; phylum Arthropoda; class Insecta; order Coleoptera; family Scarabaeidae; genus Popillia; species Popillia japonica. Next base: position 23,500 of record SMLS01068100.1, read on the forward strand.
ATTTTGATGGCTTCTGTTTTTTATATTTCCTCAATTTGTAGGTATGCATTATTATACAATATAATACACAATTAACGTCATTTTAAGTGATGGCCAAATTTTAACCTCAAACATAAACATAAATGCGTATCGTCCTTATTTTATTATTTACTGAAAATATTTAACTTGTAAATATGTACGGAGGTGGTGAATATCAATAGACACAAGGCTGCTCTTTATTATATTTTTTTCTCTCGTTACTATTCTGTATCGCGTACTTGTCTAATTAATGCAAATTGCTTATGAAACAGCTATAACACAATGGACCAACTTCTCCGAAATAGACCATATAACAACTAGGTATAGTTACATACTATACTTGCAAAGGTAAATTTGTTTGTTATTCCATAGATGAAAATGAGAGGAATTGAAATTCAGTTATGCATCGTTACGTAAACATGAAAATGAATAAGTCACCGGTAAATATTAATTGAGGCAGAACAATGAGCCTCCCATCGTGAAAGTGCAAGGTGAGATAAATATGGTGTGTTCTATGTTTGCTCTGATCTTCTATAGTCGGCATCTTCGGCGAGAAATAGGCGTGGTATAGGTTTTTGTAAGCGATGAATCCAGTGGAATCCTTTTGCGGATGTCAGTGGCGTAACTTGTTGTAGGATTTTCCAATAACAAAGATAATAATGAAAGGTGCGAAACAGCGTAGTGTATCGTTTAGATAATGTTCCAAAATGAAGTGCCTTAGTATTTATATTGCACAAACATAACTGTGTATAAATGGTAAAAGACGAATAAAAGACTTGGAACTAACTAAATATTTATCTCAAACTCATATACAGGGTGTTTGTTCAGTTTTTACATTTTTTACCAGAAGATAGTATTCCGCAGATAAGGGCGATATACAAAAAATGGCATTTTTACATGGTGTAGTAACCGAGATATTAAAATTCAAAATAGCAAACTTTAAATGAGGGTTAAACGTAGGACCAGATCGTTTGAGAACTTGCGGTACGTTTTATCATCATTGCATATGTTATAGTACAATATCAGCAAAAGTATGTTTATACTGTTTGTGATGACTAGCACTGTGAGGGCATTCCGCAAGCAAAGAGTTTAATGTTATTGAGAGGCGCTATTGATAAATACGTAAACAGAGGAATATCGGAACGACTGCCTTAGTATTGTTTACTATTGGATAGGTGATTGACACGTAAAAACACTTGTTGAGAATACATACGTAGTATTCGGGCGGTCAGAACTTCGAACAGCTGCTATAAGGTAGGTAAAAATACTGTGTTTCTCAATAGTCCATGTACATATATATCTCGGTTAATACACTATGTATAGATGCAATTTTTTGTACAATGCTTCTATTTTACGAATACTATCTTGTGCTAAAAAAAAATGTAAAAACTGAACAAACACCCTGTATATCACTGACGTCTTCGTTACGTTAATCGATTAATTGAACCAATTCAACTTTTCTTTATTTATTTAACTTATTACAAAAATATCTAACTAAGACGATATGAGTACTTTCGAATTGCATTGATAGTATCTTGCTATTCTTAATCATTTTTCTCTTTTAACGGAACCTGCCTTTTTACTATTAAGAAAGTTACCCATATACAGAATCAGGAAATGGTACTCTATATATTTGGTAATTTCTTAAGCGCTTTGGTATGCGGCTTTGACAACCTTAGGAGATCTTGTCCGTTATGGGTGAACACGTTCCTGTAACTCATCATTAAACAACTTATTCATTCCCTCGAAATTATAAACACTTTCGCTTCTATATTCTCTTATTCAATACTTATTTATGTACTATTTTTATTAATTAACTGCACAGCATGCTAGACACGATTATAGTGCATTCTATAATATAACACAGGTTAGAAAAGTTTCTGTAACATACATAATTATATTTATATGTATGTACATAATAGACTATATACTTCAAATAATGATATACGAGCCCAAGCTCAAAATAGTTCGACCAAATATCAATTTTAACTAATTGTAAGTGGTTGATAAAATAATAAAAAAACTTTTAATAAAAAACCTATTTGCAAAAATTATTACTATAGTAAAATACAGGCTTTTCAAGCTATGTCCCCTTTAGTGATCACAGCAGCTGGGATCCTCTCCGCCATTGTGTTTACAAGTTGAACACACTTATTCGGTTGTATACTTACTGTCCCATATTTGTCCCATATTGTAATTTTGTTTTCACCTCGATTACTGTGGGAGCTAGGTGCTTACGCAGTTCCTTTTTTATTTTATGCCACAGAGACTCGATAAGTGAGAAGTCCGGACTGCTTGAAGCCCATGGGAAAGTCGTAACTTGATGTTCTACCAACTAGTGCTTTACCATAGTTGCCGTATGACATACAGCACCATCTTGTTGGAACACAAAGTCTTCTTCACAAGATTGACATATTGGAATAAATGGCAAAAGACTTTTTATATTACGCGGCATGAACAGTACTATGTAATGTATGATAAGGATCCCATACATTCCTAAATTAGAATAAGTATAAATTCTATTACATATCCTAAAAAATATTCCCTATATATCTTGGTGCATAAATAAAAGCACTAACTCGCTTCAACCCACAAAATAGCAAAAATTATATATGGCCACAAGAAAAACAAAGTTGATTTAAAATTTGTCACCGCCATCTTGTAGATCAGGTAAGGTTGTTCTTTCAGATTTATAATATCTGCTTAAGTAAGTTAGTAAAAAATTAAAACAAAAATCTGAAATTTCCGATTTTTATTGAAAACTTAAACATAAAAAATAATTTCGAAAGTTTTCCAATGGCACATTGTTGGGAATACATATTCAGAATATTGTCAAATTTAAACTACCAGCGTATACCATTGTTACAGTTTCGGTGATCCCTATGGGGGATGGGAATGTTCAGATAATGCACACCAATTTCAGAAAAGCTTTTAAATTAATAAAGTGAATTGCCTGTTTCCTGTTAGATATTATGCATATTAACCACCCAAATATATAATTGTAGAAGTTTTCAATTTGCTAGTGAGTTGCTTTATAGAGATAAATATGTAGTTTTAAGAGGTCCATTAGGAAGAGTTATCATATTACTAGTTTCTATTTCGTATCTGTGTGTAGACTTGTCACAATTACCAACTTTTTATTGGATATACGATGCAATTATTGAAGTTTTTATTAAATATGTATATTAAGTAACTTTTTTACTAATAATTTGTAACAAGATCCACATATGGTCCACTCTATTGGCGCGTCCGTGTTCCTACAGCATGATTAGTAAAAATTATTAGTCGGCAAGTTTTTGATCGCCTGCAAATAACAAAACTATAAAAACAATTGATAATTTTTAGTTCTTTAGAATCAATTCCTTTGTATTTATTGATTTGACTAGTCAGCAGTACTAGCAAGTTCTTCTCTGTTCATATGGTACTTTTGCAGAAGCTAGACGAACTCGTTTGGCAGATATTACTACAACAGAATAATTTCTTTAAACATTTGAGATTTGAATATTTACTGAACAAGTTTCAAATTGCACTTATTCCTAACTGATTCAAACCTATTTGCGTAGGAATTCCAGATAACAAGGCGGAACTACATATATCGGTTGTCTTAATTTCGATGCTCGCCATTCGTATATCGTTTATTAGAATACATAGAGTTAAATGGAAAATGTTTTTCAGAATTTAATCCTCGCAACTAATCTTGTTTCAAATTTGACCCAGCTTTTCTCATTTTTTTAAATTTTGGAAAATCAAAAAATTAGTCGATTTTATTATTCTTCGATAACTGAATAACGCTTAATCTGACCTCTTTTAAAGTTTTACCTTGTTAAGACACTTTCTTAAAACGAATTTTTTTATATAAACAGAAACTCTCGATTATCATCTGATTTTGAGTTGTTAGCGCTAATTTTTACTTTTCATACGGTGGCCATATTGGATTTTGGTTTTGTTAGATAGTGCTTAAAAAGTGCTTTTCAACGATGTACAACATGTCTGAAATATTTTTAGTTAGAAGGACACTATTAATAAAAACGTAAATTAATCTTGAATTGAATATCTTTAATATGAAATGCGTAAACTATGCAGTTAAACACCAATGAAAAAATGAAAGTGAAACGATATTCTAACAATAAATAATAAGTAATGTAAAACAAAGAAAGGCTACTGATATTTAATTTCATTATTACCAAAAAAAAAACAGGCCGTTCAAGAAAATTAGTAAGCTATGGAATTAAACATAAGTGTGAAATAATAAAACAAAACAACAAACTGTCAAAGTACAACTAGTGTTGCAGAGATAAGTTAATTAAAATCCAGTAATCTCCGTGTAATTAGTAATAAGTAATTATTTATTGTCAAGTTTTACGATTTATAAGTATGTACTGATAATGGCACATACATATTCAAACGAAGAAAAAGTTGATATGTTGAACGTGTACTTCAAAGCAAATAGAAACACAGAAATGCATACACGAGATATGCAGAGCGTTTTCCAGAAAGACAACAACCCCACAGAACAATTTTTAGAGGACTAGTTAACAATTTACAGAATTTTGGAAGCTTCAAACAAAAACGACCTAACTATGAAGTTAATGATACTGATATAATGTCATAATATGTCGAAATAACATTTTGCAAAACGTTAGGAACAGTCCCAGCACATGAGTTCGTCGTGTAGCTCGAGAAACAGGTATTTCAAAACCTACTGTTCACAGAACCTTCAAGAACAGAGTGATGACTATCACCGAAGATTACAGTTTAGCAGGTGGTATCTTTAAAAATGTGAAGATTCATCATTGGTCCACTGAAAATCCACATTTGGTGAATCAAAGGAGATTTCAAATTGGATTGGGTTTTAATGTCTGGTGGAGTTTAATTGGCATGAAATTTTATTTACATTTTTATTTTGTTTTTTCGTTGTAGATAGTCACTTAATAGGTCCTTTCATCTTTGATTACAATTTAACTGGTAACAGATATTCAGAGCTAAGCTATTAACAAATGAGATAATACCTGCTTTGAGACAGAGTATTAATCCTGAGGACATGCAAAACATCTGGTTCCAGCATGATGGTTGTCCGGCTCATAACACTCACGTGCAACATTTGTTGAGTGAAAACTTTAATTAGAGAGTGATTTCAAATAAGTTCTACAAGATACCCGACCTAACCCTCCTTGACTTTTATTTATGAGGTACCACTAAAAGGGAAGTGTTTAGTTTTGAACCACCAGAAAATCCGGTAATAGATGTGCTACCATTAATAAACGGAAACACGCTACGTAGGCTGGTGTAACTCTGTTAGAACAAGGTGTCAAAACTGTGTGGAACAGAATGGTCTTTAAGTGAATATGAAATTTAAGTAGGTACTATTTCTTAACTTTTTATTTCTACGATGTTATCGTTTCGTTAGATTACAGTATTACTTAGAATTATTATCTTTTCACTTTCAAGTGCCATATTAAAGATTAATTTACGTTTTTATTAGTATTTCAGGCATGTTGTACATCGTTGAAAAGCACTACCTAACAAATCCAAAATCCAGTGTGGCCACCATATCAAAAACAAAAGTTAGCGCGAATAACTTAAAAACAAATGACAATCGCGGGTTTCTGTTTATATCTAAAATTTGGTCTTAAAAAGGTATCTCGACAATATAAAACTTTAAAAGAGATCAGATTAGGCGTTATCCAGTTATTGAGGAATAATGAAACCGACAAATCTTTGATTTTCCAAAATTAGCCGAGATACCAATGGTGAGCATCGGAATTGGGACACATCCCTACTTCTTTTTAGATTTCTTCATACGTGCTTTTTTAACAACTATAGGCGTATTCGTTTATCTGTTTGGTTAGTTCACTTTGGTTAAAGTGAACAAACCTGAACAAAACCAAAAATCTGAAGTCACCAAACCAGCAACATTAAAAAAAACGTACAAGTGACCAATATTCAAACAGTTTACGGTCAAAATAATTTTGGGGTGGTTAGTAGATGAATAAAGGGAGGTGAGTTTGGTTAGTTCAGTTTGGTTACTTTCTTTAAAAAAAAACACAATCAGATCAGTTTCTTAAGAAACTGAACTAACCTAAAGTGACCAAGCAGATAAACGAATGTTGAAATGCAATCAAATCTCCCGCCATTTTTTACCTTTAGTTCTATATAGTTTTTTAAGTTTACCATATATCATGTTAGTAGTAGTAGTGATATAGTCTAAGTGACAGGTTTAAGTTTAATGTTTCTTTAATGTACTTGTATCTTGTATGTATAATCGTACAATAAATACAGTCAAACACAGCACAGTTTAGTTCATTAAGGAATAAACTCATCAACGAATACGCCTTATATTACTAAAGACATTCCACAACTACTGGAAGGTGTGGTAGGTCAAGCAAATAAGCCCTGTATGAATTGAAATGTTACAGATCAACATTTTCGTGACGAGAAGTTACATCAGTTTACATCGACTGCATAGTAGGTACAACTCAGTTTCAGTTAGATAGAGAACGTCTTTATTAATATGCCCATTTTATAATTCGCTTAAACGTCTTTAAAAACTCAGGTTTATAGCGAGCAATAAAAATCACAAATCCGCTGTGAAATTTCTAGTCCTCGATTAATAATAATTAATAATTTCAAATATTTATATTATTTCCACAAAAACCTGACAACAATTCGATGTTAGGTCAAAAGCCAAGATATTTCCGCCGAGATATATAACCTGTTAGACAACCAAACAAATGATTAATCGTGTTTATAACACAATAATATCAACACGAAAATAAATGATACCGTCAGTATTAACACCGTCAATAAACTTGTGTAAACTATAGCTACAACATATTTTAAACACAGCACGTCGCTCATTCAGGCATTAACAATAACATTACAATTCATAAGTCTTGAAAGTCATGATAGGCACCTATTTAAAATAATAAATCAACGTTAAAATGTTTTCTTCAAGACAGATTAGCTAATTCATGGTGATCGTTATAATTCATCTCTGGATGATATATTGACAGCTCAATTCGTTTGTTTTTTTTTCTGCATAATTTTAAAATATATTTTTTTGCTTTACTTTTTAGCATCAGTACTTTATTAAGAAATTACACAATATAATCTTCTCCATCACCAAACTCAATTATAATTAAATGTATTGAAAACTAAACGTGGGTTACTCAATACTTAATACACATCTTTTCAAAAGATAAAACGATATTGTAAATGTTACAACAGGAATACATTCAAATGTATATCATCATTTCAAAGTGTCCGACAGCATCTTTATTTTAGCTTTGCAATTTTCGACATGGCATTATTTTAATTACATTTAATTGTCGTGTTTGTACGACTGTACAAAGTAAAACGATTATCACATTCAATACCCTTGCATCCTTTTACACAATCGCAATCTTTCTTGCGATAAAGAGAAACTTTTATTTCCATTTTAGCAATAAAAGATGCTCCAAGTATTTACATTAAACGGTATTAATAACGTGCGAAACGCATGTGAAATAAATTGCGTGTTTGATTAAGCAGAAACTTGGTACTGTTGGGATCTTTTTCACATGTGAAACAGTTTTAAGTTTCGAAATAATTTATATAAAAGGAAATATTCGCAATTATTAGAATAACATTTCTTCATACTTCTGAAAATGTAATTGTCACACTTCCAGTAAAACTGCAGTAGCTTAAAATACCGTAAAAATGTTTGAGTAAATACAGTGAAACCTGCCTAAGACGGACCCTAGATAAAACGGAAAACTGTTTAAGGCGGAAAATTTTCATAGTCCGGAATCGTCCTCTTAAAAAACATAGCAACTGTGCCTTTTTAAAACGGAACCTGTTTAACGCGAAACCGTATTAGACCAAAAAGTATTGTGAACCTCCATAAAACAGAATCGGTTTCCACTATAAATAACAGAGTTTACATACTTCAAATGACCGGCAACGATCCTTGGCTTGATTTACGATTAGAAAACAGACCATTTCTGACGGCCACCTATGAAGGAAACACTTTGTCTATTGAAAAATGTATCACGTGTGGATTACTAGTTAAAACGACTCAATAGGAAGACGGAATACAAAGGGAATACACATAGTTGTGCACACATGTTCGATCTTTTGTTGGACGTTGATAAAGTAACGTTCATACATATATTTATATCAATAAAATAAAATAGGTATGTATGTATAAATGTGTTCCTTTTTCTGCAATATGATCTAGATACTTGCCTATTTTGCCTTAGAACTTTAGCAAATTCGTTAAAATTTTGGAATTTCACGCGTTGGTATGCTTTAGATTGGACGGTTGAATGAAACATTAGAATTTCATATTTTAATACATATGTATAATAACCTGAGTAAAACGGAAACCTGTGTATAAAGGAAAATATTTTGGTCCCAGTCGATTCCGTTTTAAACAGGTTTCACTGTACTCATACATTTCTAGGATCAACCGCAAATTAAAGTTTTCAAAGCAAACTGAAGTAAATGAAAAATATATACATACATATATAACCTTAAAGTACAAGAATGATTCAAAACAAGTTCTATATAATTTTAACACTTTCAAAACAAAATTTTAATTAAATATCTACATAACAGGTATATGTATAAAATTTTCCGCTGCATCTACTGCTTTTATTGCTGGCTAAACAATACCGACAACGGTCACCAATATTACTATTTCGGCGTTTGACTAACAAGCGTGTTAACAGCATCCTTTTTCATCTATTTTTTTTATGTTAAACTCTGCGGTATTACGTGTAAGCACTTTTTCCCACAGAATACTCTGCCCACTAAATTCTCTAATTGTATCTAGACGACATACTGTTATGTTTATATGTCAAGGTGAAATGTATAAAAGTGAGATTTATTGACGTTACCGAGAGAAAATCCGAGGAAAATGATTCATATCCTAGTTTCAACAAATACGGCAATAGAAAATAATATTCTTTCAATCCATAAACGCTATTGGATTTTGTAAAAAATAATTAAGAAACAGTAACAACGTGAATTCCCCATTTACAAATGTCTATCAATTAAATCTAAAAAACAATCTTGTCAGTCACGACTGGTTAGCAATTTCGAGGATTGTTATTGAAAGAAAAGACCCAGCCCCAAGGGATTTTTGTACGGTGTTTAAATTCTTAAAGTGGTCACATCACTTGTTGCCACAATATACACATTTACTTGTATAAAATGCAGCTGCACAGGTGCATTCATTTTAATTTTGACATTCTACTGCATTTTAGCGTACAAGAAAATTACAACTTCTATATCTCTATTAACAAAATCAAAATATTTGTCCCAAATACGCACAGTTTTTCTTTAAAATGTACAGTCTATATCAAAAATATTGTTACCTCTTTAATTAAGGAACAACTAGTATAAAATACAAGCCTCGCATTAGAAGCTAAATTACGTCGTAATACTATTACTACACTCGGCAACAAAAAATTGGAATCTATAAAAACTAAATCGTTGCCATAGTGTTCCTTTGTTGCGGTTTTATGACATTGTTATTCACTGATTCAGATTGTTCTTTCTAATTTTGTGAACCTTAAGGTGGACCCACTCCAAAGCAACATAGAGGAACATTTATGTGTCTGTTGCGTGTTTATCAAATTGTTCCTGAAAGTTCCAGTTAGTCGCTTCCGGTTGCTTCTTATGGCCACAACAAAAACTAAATGTTGCGCTCTGTTCCATTATAAGCGGCAAACATCAAAGAAAAAGAAGAAACACTTGCTCATGTTGTTGCTGTGGTGTGAACAGATTGTAAATTCTAACTGTACACCGTTGGTGTTTGTACAATTTCAAAGGAGCAACTAGTGCGCTATTTCATTTTCTATTTAAACATGTCGGATTTTAAGTTTAATAACGAGTCATTAACTCCGTTAATTCGTCTTACCGAAATTTCCAGTGTTTGCGGAATCCAACAAACCAAAAATACAAATGCAGAAATACGAAGGTAGATGCATAGACAAAATTAAGTGAGATTTCTGGGGCAAATATAACGGAAGTAAAAAGAAAAATGAAAAATTTAATTGCGCAGTTCTCTAGAAAAAGAAAAAAAGTGGTAGTTTCAAAAAGTCTGGAGCTAGGGCAAATTTTGTGTCAAAATGGTTTTCATATAATGAGAGGTTTAATAGCTGTAATCCGCCATAGTGTTTTCTTTCTCGATGACTGGGTCGAGCCCAATAGTTGCGTTTTCTTTTCTTTTTTTCACTTAAAATGATAAAAACTGCTGCTGCTAATGCAAGACACTCTTCATCGGTCGACATCTTCAAACCTGCCTTAGTAAGAATACTGCGTCTATTCGTGCAACAGGAACGGAAGAGAAACACGGTTATGTTTTTCTTGCTTCGATTTAAAACCAACGGCAACATACACCAACACAAATGTTGCTCTATGTTGCTTTGGTGTAAGTCCAGCTTTAGGTGCTTTACATCTTGGCATTTCTTTCAGAAATTGGTAATTAAACGAAAGCTTTTTCTTTTAACACTTATTACTTGTTTTTATGTTTTCATCTCTTACTTGCTTTGGCAAAAATGAATGATGGTCCTCTAATACGTAAAGCACGTAATTTGAGTCACGAAGAAATTGTCCAAACCGTTTCGTTAATTAAGTGCGACAATCGACAATTTAGAAAGTGATGTGCAGGCAAAGAGAAACTAGGGGATTTAACAGGAGACCAGGACAAGGTAGGCAGCGGTCAACTACATACGGTCATAGACGATCGTTTTTACGGCCTTCTGCCTTGTGAATCATTACAAAGAAAATTAGAAACGAATTTTTTAATACTATCGGTCGCAGTGTTTTCTTTTAAAAATAAACTAAACCGGCCGATAGTTTTAAACAATTCTTTTAATGTTTAATAAAGTGCACAGAAACTGCAACAGCAACTAACTACCTTCACTCTCTATCTATACATATATCTTAAAAAATGTTGGCACCTTCTATCAATAAAAATTCCTAAATACGAATTTGCCATTGAATTTGGTTATACAAATACTCCTGACAGAGCTGTTTACCGTTCGAAATGTAAATATTGCGTATCAGACAGTAAGGAACAGGCTTGAATGCAAAATATAGGCTAAGGGCCCCATACGTACTAGACAACACCAAGTTCGCTGATTGCAATTTGCCAGAAATCATCGTAAACCAATGAAGATTTTGCTAATATTCTGTTCACATACGAATCTAGATATTTCCTGTCCTCATCAGACATACGCCTGCCAGTATATAGACGAGATGGTGAGCGTTTCAGTCGGTGCAACTTCAGGAAAACAAAATTTCGGAGGTGATTCGTATATATGGGGAAGTAAATCATTTGAGACTTCGACGGAGTTGGTGATTGTTCGTAATGGCACTATGACTGCCGGTAGGTACATGATAACACTCGCCCTCACATTGCGAACATCGTACAAAATTACCTAAATGAGGTTGGCACACGTTTTTTTGGTGTGGCCAGCTCGCAGCCCAGACATGAATCCCATAGAGCATATCTGGGGCCGTATTGGGTGGGCAACACAAGAATGGAACCAGGTGAGTCTAGACTATATGAGATGTCTTATTGGGTAGCAGCCGTAAAGGATAGCAGTGGTAGTACAGGCCCGAAACGGAAATACCCATTATTAGTTAAATTGAGAATATTCATACGCACGGTTACAATGTGACTGGTCACTTTGGATTCTGTTAGAAGAAGTGTACGAATACAGTTGTGTAACGTGCCACATGTTTGCGTACGTGAAGCAACTGGTAGTCACTACATTTATAACAAACATTCTCACGCAAGTAGAATTGATGTCTGGTGATTTCCAAAAGCTTAATTTTTTTCTGTTCACATAGAAAAATCTTTCATAAGGTATGCTCATCGTTATTGAATGTCAACTAATTTTTCCGTTTCGGTATAATACTACAACCAACAACATTTTAAAATATAAGTCAAATTGAATGTCTCAGGCTCTTACTGTTCCTCATGCACTTTTTGTTTGATATACGAGTATGATAAAAACCCTTTTGTGAGGGTTAGAAAACTGTATGCTTGAAATATTTCCTAACTTGTCTGGAAAAAAAAATCGTCTGTATTTTTACTGTAAGGACGATCTTCTTCAATGTATGAATGAAGCTCTATACTTTCATACATTGCTCTTAAATAAATCTATTACAGGAATACTAAATTTATGATTACACTAGCAAACTTGGAAATATGTTAATTTTGCAGCAAAAATAAATTTTCATTTGAGAATTGAATTTAACAAAAAGACAGATCAATTTAGATTTACGGGTGGACAAATGTTACGTGTATCTGCGACCCCGTATTATCATCCCCTAAGCGGGGAATTGCGCCATTTAAAAGCACTCCGCTTCGCGGCGTGCTTTGAAACATGTCGCACGTGCTTTAAAGGCTTACTTATACACTTGTATGACTGCGTTATTACCCATTGTTTTTGGTCGTTCTTTGGTTATATTTGGTTTTGTTTTAAACCAACACTTATCCTCTGGGTGATATCTTGCACCTTTATTTAAGTTTTCACACGTTTTACATGGTTTCTTCTCTTCATTCTTGTATCTCCATTCTTGTTTAGTTTCTTTCGTTTTCAAGTTCTTTTTCCCTATTTTTCCTTCGTGTTTTTTTTAATTCGCTAAATAAGTCAGTTATATTTTCTAAATTTTCTCTATCTATTTTCTCTCTAACATTTTCCGGTAGACCAAATCCAATTCTATCTATAACTGTATCTACGTCCATATTTTTGTTGATTTCTAATAATAATTTTTCTTTTTTCATTGCATAATCTAATAATGAGCCTTCTTTGTATTTATAATAATGAGCATATGCTCTATTATTCCACCCTTTATTTCCAAATGTCTGTATGAATTTTTCTTTCCATGCGTTCCACTGGCTTTCTCCTTCTTTTAACATCATTGAATTATACCAGTTTTGGCTGGTGTCATCCAAAAAAAATCTTAATATTTCAATCTTGTATTCTTCTTTATCTATCTGTAATCTTGTACATTCTTTTTCATATGTAACTATCCACTGATGAGCATTGTGATGTTTTACTATTAAACTTTTCCACAATCAGTTTATCTGCAATATGCTTCAAATTTTTTCCTTCTTTTTTCTGTGAGGCTTCTACTAATTTTTCTAATATTCTGGCTAAACTTGGATTTTCTATATCATCGTTTTTCTCATTATCCATCTCTTGCAAAATTCTGTCTTCAAATTCTAAGTTTCCTGCTTCATCTATGTATGTTTTTTCAAGGTCATCTGTTAATATAAACCATGCACTTATTTTATCATGTCTTCTTTTCAAACTTGCTTTCACTTTATTAAATGTGTTTACTTTTTGTAACTCCTTATGTGCCCTAACATACATAGCATCCTCTGGCAACACATACCTTTTTCCATCCTCCGTCATGATTGAAGTTATGGCTAATACATTTGTCTTCTCATCTTTTGGAGAATCTACGACTTTAAACGTAAACTGTAGCTTCATGTTTTACCAAAATTGTCGTTTTATAAGGGGGTTAAATATTCTTTATTTGTAAACACAAACTAATTAGTTTCTCTGTGTTAAGAGAAACGACAATTTAAGTTTTTATTTACACTTTTTTCAAATTCATTCACTGTCACTCTTTTGTCCTGTCACTTTTTTATATTTGACGTCTGCTTGACATTATTCCAATTAGTGGGAGTTAATAAAATTAAATAAAGATAGTCTACTTTCTTTACATACTATTATTAAGTTTTTACGTCAGTGTTGACATTTGTACCTTTTTTTCAATTATAGAAATAATGTCAGTAATTTGTTACTACTTTCAAGAAGTAACATTTTATCCAACAATCTGAAAGTTTAAAATTTCGATTTTTTTAAACTTTAAAAGAGCATAACATGAAAAAAAAATCATTCAATTTAAAAACTAAAGCGCTAAAAGATTACTAATAACAAGACCTTTTCAAAGATGTATCACTCAATACCCCTTCCTATTTGAACTTTTCGATGTGATTTTGCTTTTTTGTTAAATTCAATTCAAGGTATTTTAAAAGTTATTCCAGGTGGCTAGCTTTGAAATCAAAACCCTGATTTAATGCAGGTACTAACTTTAAAAACTAAACAAGAAGATCGCCTCTCTAAACTGCAACCTGAAAGATGGTAAGGAAATTGTTGTATTAGCAACCACACTTCTCAAGATATTCATAGTTAAGAATTTGTACTACTTTGTCCATATTAAGAAACACCAGCGTGTACAAATATGCACTTTCTGGATATTATATTATTTATGTATATAGATGGGATTCAATGGATGACCTTTCACGTGAGGGTATGATAGACCTTGAAACCAACTATAATAATGAAACCACTTATTACATATTGCATTAGAATGGTATTTTAGTAAGTATATGTTTTACTCTCATTAGGTTCGGAGATACATATTTAGATAAGTAATTATCTTTTTATAGAAATTCTTGACATTATTACCACGTGCATCATATTACTAGTTACTTAAATATCTTTTCTAATTATACACTCAATTACGTCCTAAGGAACCATTCTCATAAATTATTAATTATTATACATTCACAGAAATTCACATCGAAATTGGAAGTGATAACCTATGATTTGCACACAATTTAAATGACCACCGCCTACTTATGTCTTGCAGCGTATACATGCTAGATATGTGTAATTTAACGAAATTTTACGAAAATACCTGTAAACTCTGTTTTTAAAGTAATATCTCCCCGTGCTGCTGGATTCATATCAACTTTCCATTGAGAAGGTTGTGTTGCTCGGACATCTTCGGCTAAGACAGAGGCCCAGGGGATACAATACAGATTGGGCGGGTAGGTATAATTCCTATTTATTTAAAATCTCTGTTTGCTTGCTAGCGATAGCACTTACACACTTACCGTATTATACTACATTATTTCTGATGCGTAACTCTTGTTAGTTTGCCAGGCTTTTATTATAGATAATTTTTAATATACATATATATCATGACATTATATTAATTTAAATGTTAATGTAATACTAATCGTTAGCTTATACGAATTACAAAAAGAATATGAAATTATTGTAAAAGTAAAGCAACCTATATAATAAACCGGACGAATAGAATGCTGTTGGTTCAGTTTCATTACAATTAACGACATCCTAAGTACGACACATTAATTTAGTAATTGGAAAGAGATTAACGGTAAGAAGTACTCCGAAACCTTTCTTTGGTAATGGAATGTGTAATAATCTGATTGAATGTAACTAATGAATTTGGTAAATGATAATGAACTATTTCATATAAGTTGAACCTGACTTATGCGTATATGAAGGGAAAGAAGGAAGATTATTCATAACTCAGAATTACTTACAAATCAGATTTAGATAATGCATTCTATTTTTATATGGAATTATACTACAGTGCACCTACAAGTATAAAATTTTACTACAACAAAGCTATTAAAAAAGAAACCATTATTTTGAACGTGGTGCTACTTTAAAGAAATCAGATAAAATATCTGATTTCTACCCTCTAAAAGTGAAACAAACTAAAATAGCTTGTTTCACTTTTCTTGCATTAAGTCCATACACTTCATTTTGCAAACTTATTAGTGCATTTAGAGCTTCTTCACTAAAACTTTTCGCATTGATGTATCGCCTCACACATTTATTGCGCTTAATACTTCGCTTACTTAGGTATTTCGAAATAGGCGCCGTCATCCCTATCATTGTCACTGTCTCTTGAAGCTGGTCCGCTTTTTTGATCACTACCACGTTTTTGGTATACATCAGCAATAATTTTCTCATCCTGTAGTTCCTCACACAAAGTACAAAAAGATATCGAAATCTAACAACTTCGTCACGACCATCACCATCACTAGCGGCAGTCACTTTCAGTAAGATACCAGATTTAAGGAAACAGTTTTTGATTGTAGAGGATAACGCCTGCTTCCAGGCATTCGAAATAGATTCCATGGCTTGTAATAAATTAATGGTGAGATTTTCATTTTCTGCATCAGTCAATGTTATTAAATGTTGAATCAGGATTTTTCTATAATGAACTTTGAAATTTGCAATGATACTCAAATCGAGCGGCTGCATAACACTGGTACAGTTGGGGAGGAAAAAACTCCACGTGTACATTTTCCAAAATTATTTAAGGTGGATGTGCTGCACATCGATCCATAACAAGAAGAATCTTCTTTTGTTCCTTTTTCATTCTAATGTCTAATTTCTTTAATCATTGTTCCATTAATATCATAGTCATCTAGGAATTCCTATTGGATTGTCATTTTCGGCTGGAGCACTGTCATTTCTGGTACCGAGTTTGAATGCCAGGCACAATTTCACATTCAGGGCTCGATTTGCAAAGACCAATCTTATAAAGCTTGCTTCCTCGTACATTCTTTTCAGGCTGGGTTATAGAGTGCTGGATAATGTGCTTGTTTTGCTTGTACAAGTATTGTTATTATTATTGTTATTATTCAATAGTTCTCAAAGTACTCAGGTATGCGGTTTGTGACTGGAGTCAATAAAACTCTATTTTTTCAAGCCTCAATATGTCCTTGTTTATTAACAACTTCATCGGGAGTATACTACAATTAATCAAAAAGAGACAAGACAAATATCAAATGAAATATTGAAAATTTCAAGAACTACTTACAAACAAAAGTCGATTAAAATTAGCAAACAACATAAAAAATCAAAAGACTCATCACTATATTAAAACAATTAAAACCACCTGACAAACAGACGAGTTTTATTGACTCCAGTCACAGACCACATACCTGAGTACTTTGAGCACTATTGCCTACGTTATACGGTCGAGTACTTCCCCTCAAATATTATTATTATTATTATTAGTATTATTATTATTATTATTATTATTGTTATTATTATTATTATTGTTATTATTATTATTATGATTATTATTATTATTATTATTATATATTCCTGTTATCACCACTAATGCTTGTTATTATTTTATCACTAATTTTTGTCATATTCAGTATGTACGCATTGTTTCTTAGTTTAATTTGTGCGTCCTTTTATTGGGCCTAAGCCTGTTGGGCAAGAAAGATGATTTACATATTATTATTATGCGCTAAAAATGTTTTCAATGTGTTTGTTTCAAATAGATAAAAAAGATCATAAGAGGCAATATTGTATTAATTGCTAATCTATCTTTTCTTGCCACAACAACTTCCAGTTGTCAGTGCCTTCAGTAAATGCCAAAACTCACGTGACCTCTTTTAGATATGCAATCCATTTAACAGTATGGTAATACATATTTAAAAATAAATTTTCTCCAGAAATTTTTATTTACACAAATTAAAATTTTACATGTTAGGTTTATATTCTAAATAATCACAACTAAGTAACAGGAAAATAGTTATAGTAAATGTTGAAAGTGGTTTTCGTTGTTATCTAAACAAATATTTACTCTGCGTTTAAAATATGCAAATACATTTTGCACTTCTTCTATGGTGATATTATTCATTTCTCCCCGTATAGCTGCTTGAAGTTCTTCTAAATTGTGTAACATTGTCGGTTAATTTTGTAGATCTGCCAGCAGGTTTATTTTTGCAAAAGCAATGCTTCAGCATTGCTTTTGCTGCTTCAAAACGATAAATTACATATAACATGCCTGCGGTGTTTCAGTGCATCGTTATCAATATATAAATCTGGGAACGTCTCAGTGAATTCCTCAATAGAATTTTGTAGAGAATAATTCCAATTCCCACTATTATCTCATTCTGTAATGTGTCTTTAAAATAAAGACATCATACTCCAGTGTAAACACCATTATGATAATCTGAAACAACAATTCTTGTTTTCATTTTTGTCTTTCCAGTTAATGTGCTACAAACTTACTAAGCATACACGGTGTTATTTCCTGGTAGATTTAAAAAAAAAACTTTTGCGGCAATTAACGAAAATGCCGGCATAAAATAGAAATGAAAACAACGAGGCAAACAGAGACGTATAAAAACTCAAATATATATCAATCTTGCAACTTTCAGGTTAGACCGATTAGACAGCTTAGAGATATTATTTGTTTTACCAACATATTATTTATGTCATCTTAGGTTAGAGATCACGTGGGTTTTGATTCTAAATGAAACCTCTGTAGAGGATAGCGAATAGAAGCATTGTAGCTGCTTCACATTTTGGTGCACAATTTTTGCGACCGCCTATTTCATTTCATATGAAAAGATTATAGACAACTTTACTTGATTTAACAACTCTGCTTTCTATTTTCGTTTGGTTTTCTTAGGATTAACTACATTAAATTCTTTAATACATCAATACAGAGCATTGTACAATACAGAGATACCTGTGACTTTTAACACAATAACCCAACTTGGTATTACCACATACCCACATCTCACATTAATTTATATCTGTGTCTCTGTAATCGGCCGCATTAAAACATTCCTACTAACGAGTGGGTGATATCAACAAAATATCTAGTAAATTACCGACCGCAGAACATTTGCGGGCCAATATTTAAGTCGTAAAAGAGAATATGGAACAATGGAGCAGATCAGATGTGCGGATATTGGGCAACGGCGAGACATAACTTATAGCAGCCGTACAATGGGCCACGCGAATTACACAGATAGCGTAGAGATAGAATTGAAGAGGTTTCATGCCAGGTGACCCGTAACATTCCGCCGGTCAAGGTTCCGCTATATATCAGGGCGTGTACAACGCAATCAATATATAGGCGGTGTCTAATTGCATTTTCTTGTCTTATAAGTTTGTATATTGTCTTTAGGTTTTTCTTCGGCGATGAACAGGGAAATATGAAAACAGTACGATATATAAAAACAATAGAAATTCTTTGCCTTTTATCCCAGCAAACCCAAATATGTATATAATATGTTAATGTTATATATCCGCCTATCTTTAAACTCTGAATAATACTAATTGTAATCTACATGTAACCTACAATTTCAGAGATATTACGTGGTTTGGAACTTGTAACATGCAACTCATTGCCAAAGGTTTTTATGTACTCGATAGTTTTTGACGGAATTGTTTCCATAAGCTCTTATAGGTGTTGCTTATGTGGGACTGAAAAAGCTACATTTTCATTTTCAATTTTTCTGAATCTTGAATGTGGTAAGTATAAGCACAAACGTAATTTGGGGAGAATACAAATTTTAGGTTAGTAGGTATACTTCAACGGTGGTGTTGTAAGTAAAATGATATAAAATTAATATGCAACGCATACGTTTTAAATCAATTTAACTATATTTACTCTTACTCTAATAAGTCAAACATCGCTTACCATTTCTTTTCTATTAAACAGAAACTGCTACTGCTTATAAAGGTTAACAGTTCTACGAGGAAATGCAGAGCCGTATCTGTAACTGTAAACGGTGAACGATACTGTCAAATGTTAAAAATTATGTTTTTCCACTGCTGCAAAACGAGCGCCATGGAATTGAAACCATCATTTTTATGCAGGATGGAAAAGTGTGACGGGGGTATCACACTTTTCGACCAGCCAAAGAATTGTTAACCAATGTTTTTTAAGATAGTGTATTAAGCAGGCATATCGCAAATTCACAATTTGGAGGAATGGTTGGTAATTTTACAACAACCATGGAGGTCATATTGAGCAATTGCCACAACTGGTTTTGGGCATACCTACTATATCCCATTCCTTAAGCAATTACATTTGGTATATTTTTTTATTAACTTAATTTGTTATAATTATTTTAAAATATATCCCTTATTTTGTATAAAATATTTTTATGCTCATAATCTTTCCATACAAATGATCGCACAGAGTACTGTCCATTGTGCTACAGCCTTTCACATTTCCATGATTTCCTCATCGATAATTACATTGATTTTTGAATACTTTTTCACGCTTCCCAAAATACATTGTTTTTACATTACATTTTTTAAATTTCCTATTTTATTTATATGTATTTAACTGTTTCTATACATACATATATTAGTACAAAAATAAAAA
>SMLS01068101.1:0-78704 GCA_004785975.1 Popillia japonica
ATAAAAGGAGACGTTTAATAAGAAGTGCCTGTCTATTTATTTTATCATTGATAAGCATATTGATGCTCGTGTAGAGGCAGTACTGCCAGTACAGAGTCTCTTAGGTGCTTATCAATTATCTTCTCTAACGTCTTGAGAAGAAATGACGTTAGGCTGATAGGTCGGTAGGACTTTGCTTCCGCATAGGACTCTCGGCCTAGCTTGGGAATGAAGACCACCCTGGACCCTCTCCAGCTAATGGGTATGTACCCCGTTGCCAGGGTTGCCCTTAGCAGAGTACATAGGATTGGGGACAGCGATTCCAGGCCCTGTTGAAGGAGAGCCGGGAATATGCTGTCCGTACCAGCCGATTTGAAGGGTTTGAACGAGTCAATACTCCATCGGATTTTCGAGACTGAAATTAGTTTCCGTGCCAGGTTCCAGTCGTCTTTCCGTGCTCTCAGACCGGGTATCTGAGCTGGGCTCTGTCCCTCACACCCCTCCCCTGTCTGGGTCTGGATGATCTGGGAGCCCGGGAAGTGCACCCCCAGCAGGTGCTTGAGAACCTGTTCTTCCGTCTCTGCCTTATCTCCATTTGGCATGTTTAAAGTTCCTATTTTGTGAGGTCCTTCTTTCGCTAGGACTTTTCGGATTCTGGCGCATTCGGGAGTTCCCTCCAAATCTTCACAGAATCTTTTCCATGAATCCCGTTTTGCTTTCCTCAAAGCGCAGTTATATCTGGTTAACGACGCTCTGTATTCTACCCATGAGCCAGTATTTTTGGCTCGGTTGTAGAGTTTTCTGGTGGTGGCCCTCAGATCAGACAGCTCCCTGGTCCACCATGGTGTATCCCGGTTGCTTGCCTTTACTTTTATAGGGCAACTCGCCTCATAGGAGGTTATAATGGCAGACCGCACAGCTTCAGCGAGGACTTCGATGTCAGCGGCGGTTTTAACGGTTTTTGGGCAGAATTCTAGTTCCTGACCCAGTCGCTCCCTGTAGGCGTCCCAGTTACAGTTCCTAGGGTTTCTGTATGATATTTTACTTACCTGTGGTACTTCAATATTGAATCTTACATACCTGTGATCGGAGAGAGACGGCTCATCCGAGACACGCCACTGTTTCACCCACGAGGCTAGACGCGGCATGCTTACGGTGATATCGATGACCTCTGCGCGATTGACAGTCACAAAGGTTGGTTTATTTCCACGGTTTAGGGTTACTAAACTGTTTTCAACAAGAAAATTTGTTAATAACTCACCTCGTCTGTTCGTGTCCTTGCTGCCCCACACATTGTGGTGCGCGTTGGCGTCGCATCCGAGCAGGAGGTCCCTTTTTCTCTCTTCCGCATAGGCCGCAAGTGCTCTCATCTCCGGGGTGGGAGGTGGACCCTCTTGGTCATACGGGAGATAGACAGATCCCAGTACGAGGTCCCTTACCCCACTTCCGTCCATCCACTGGATTTTGGCGATGGTGAAGTCCCTAGAACAATGGTCCCTAAGCTGCAGGTAGTGTAGGTTGTTTTTGATTAGCAGGCAGGCTCTGTGACCAGGGCAGTCCCCATGTAATAAAGTCCAGCCCCTGATCCCAAGGCCGCCCACTTTGCCCCTGGCTATCCAGGGTTCTTGTATGAAAACAATATCAATGTTTTTACTTACCACGTAGGCTTGCAGCGCGGCGGAAGATGCTTTACAATGGTGGAGGTTGACCTGTAGCAGTCTCAAGACGTTAGTCCTGGCCTGCTGTATGGTCTTCCTCAGATGGTGGTGTCCGCAGGAGCTCCACCATCTGTTCTTCCAGGGCGTTCGTGATGGTACTCACGGTCCCAGACGACCGAGGAGAGTTCACGGCCATCTCGGCGCGCTCACTGCCGGTCTGCTCGGGAGTGGGTTGGTGTGATGGTCCCGCTTCAGAGGTGTCCATCCGTTCCTGACCTGTCGCTCCTGTCTCCTTCCGACCCAGTAGCCTGAAAGGCACCAGGGAGAATTGGAGGTGCAGTCTTCCGTTGTAGGTGTCCTGCAGGATTTTCCACGAGCTCTCATTCATGGCCACGACCAGCTGCTGGCCCTTGGGGTCAACCTTGGTGTTTACTACTCTCCAGCAGCTCATTGGGAGTAGTTGGTTTTGAATTTTCAGCCGGCGAAGGAGTATCTCCGGGGCCACAGGAGGTCCTGGGACCCAGGCCAGAGCCCTCACCGGCTTGGGCAGGTCTTCTTCCTTCACCAGGTTCAGCTTCGCTCCCTCCCATGGGGTACAGCTTCGGACAACGCCCGCCAGCCACGAGGAAGTACTCGCGTCCGAGCAGGCAGCCCTCAGCACCCCCCCACGGTGTCGGAGCTCGCTGAACTTGGGCTCCGGTCCTCCAAGTTCGAGCCTGTCCAGCTCCTGCAGGAAGCAGTTTCGGATTAGCTCCGCCTGCTCCTGGGAGATGCGGCTCTCAGGATAACCCTCAGGCACAATGGCCATCCGGACATCCGTGAGCGCCTCCCTGAAGGACCTTGTAGGTACAGGGTGCCCTGTCTTCTTCCGTTTGGTGGTTACATGGGGGCTGCTTCCCTCGGAGAGGTTTCGCTTGACCCCAGCAGGAACGGCGTCAGTGGCAGTGGAGGTGCCAGGTTGGGCCTGATCGGCCTCCCTTGCAGCCTTTCGTTGGCGCCTCTGAGCGCCGGACGGCTTCTTCCTTTTCTTCTTCTTTTGACCCGCCTCTTGGGCAGGAGGTTGTTGCCCCTTCTCGGGTGTAGGTGGGTTTCCCCTTTCAGGGTCCCCAGGTTTGGTGGTTGTTTTATCAAGCGGTTCCATCATAAATGTTCCCACGAGTAAGGGGAAATAAAAGTCGACCCGACGCAGTGCCCCGGTACGTGGGTAAGGCATTTATACAATGAGGTGCGCCAGGTGCCTCAAGGTTGGGTCGATAGGGACTGATCTACTATTCAGCCACGCATCCCATCGGCTCGACCCTAACCTTAGGATTTAGGTTTTTTGGTGAGGTTGTCTCCTCGCGGCCCAGGCAATTAAGCCAAGGCCTCCCAACCCCCTGACCGAGCAGAAGCGCAGACAAGAAGCTTGGTTTAACGGTGGTGGAGCATTCCGAGGAAGTCCACCACCGGCGCCGTTTGTTAGTCCCATGTGCAGGCTCTTAGCCACGACACGACAGCTGAGCAGGGACGTCTGATTCCCTGCAGTTAAGCCGCAGGGAAAGCAGGCCCGTTTATCGACAGGCAGGTCTAGATCCAATGTGTTTAGCATAGAACAGAAGCACCTCGTGTAGGATGTGGCTCTTCACCACGCACATTGGTCTTGACTAGTGAGAAACACTAGTCCTGGACAAGACAGAGACCGAGGTGTTGGCACATAAAAGCACCCCCTCAAGCCCATCAGGTCCTCGCTTCCAATCTACAACTATACAGGATGATATATAATAATTTTTGCTTCTATTTTAAGTTCAATTTTCTATTTGTTTAACCGCCAATAAGAGTTCCTGTACGCGTTAGAATAATATAACCTATAGCAATTCAAAATTATTATGAAAGTGATGGTTATTCGTGAAAGAAGGATTGCTTTCCTTTTCTTAAATTGGTAATATGATAAAAATTTGATAACATTCAAAAAGGATGTTTAATCATGTCTTCATCGGAAATGCTGTGTCTAGTTAGAAATATTAGATTAATAATAGGTAACTTAGTACCACATATATAACATTTTAGAGACCGTTCATTATAACATTCATTATAGGGCATATGACGTGACTAATTCTTCGACAAAGAAGCTTATTTGCATAGATCATGTGTGTTGTAAACCAACTATTGTACATACTGTTGACTCTACTAGCTTTGTATGTGTGTCCAAATTAAATACAGTAGGATCCCGATTATCCGAATCTCGTTTATCTGAAATCCGCTTTATCCGAAATGAAATCATTTTTTGAATTCTCCGTGTTATCCGAAATGAATATAATCTATATACTCGTTTATCCGAAATATTATGCGCACGCACCCTGAACATAACCACGTTTGTTTTGTTTACAAATAGGTACGTGTGTTATATTTGTCTTGTATGTCGTATTTATGGGTATATTGGTATTTTTAATGTATGTATGCATTTTAAAAAACCTTAAGTATTTAAATTTAATATAAAGTATTTCTAAAATTATTTTTAGTTTCAATTTTGTTCATACATACACATTTTTACAGAAAAGGCACTCATTTTCTGCTTACAAAAGGTATTCGGTTATCCGAAAAATTCGGTTATCCGAAAAAGGGCCGGTCCACATTACTTCGGATAATCGGGACTCTATTGTACTTACATTCGAATTAATATAGAATTACAACTACGTATTTCATATTTCTGCAACTTTAATTTTAATCATACATTTTTTTACAATGAAGATCTTTATTTAGAGAAATACTTACTTATTCAACTGGAAGGTTTTAAAGAATACGATTTATATTGTCTTTTTGTTTAATATATGTATGTTGTAATGTATTTATAAGTAATAAAACTTATTTTGTTATACGTACCTGTGTTATTTCAGTTCTGTAATAAGAAGTACATGCAATCGCCCAAATTTTAGTACCTCGTGCATTTGTTTGTAAATATTGATGTGAAATAACGTATATTTATAAACAATAGTATATAGTGTAGAACTTCCTCCTTTAGAATACTGATTTATGTGTTTAATAAATACATATGTGGAACTTACTTTCTAAAATCTGTGTGCATTCTGTCAAACTTTAAAATACCTGCAGTTGTTTACTGTGATGTAAAATACATTGTATTTTTTAAAAAGATTGTAGTGGGGACACATGCACTACGTCTGATTTTTCTAAAAGCATTGTATTTTACATCACTATAAAAATTGTAGGTAATCTAAAATTTGACCAAGTATCAGGTAACCGTTTTTTGAAAGTAAGCTAAACATATTGATTTTATATAAGTAAGTCAATATTCTAAAGGAGGAAATATTATTCTTGAATCGAGTAAGTCATGTCCTTGAAATGAGCATCACTCTATTTACTTCGAGAAAATCACTTATTTAATACAAGAAACCAGTTGCATTGGAACAAGAAAATAAGCACTTTTACGGAGTAAGTATATTTATTTTATCCAAGTAAATCATCTTTAAATACAAGAAAAAATAATATTTTAGTAAAGTAAATTATTTACTTAAACAGAGAGTCTCTTTCTTGCTTTGATAATATAATATATTAGAATAAAGTGACATTTTTTCTTTTTTCAAATACCATTTATTTAATCCAAGAAAATAGGAACAAGTAAATTATCTTCTGATACCAAGAAAATATTTACTTTCGGATATACAAAACTGTAATTTACTTGACTTGAGACGATCCGTGTTAATACAAGAAAATCTTTCTGTCCGTGCAGAGGAAAGAACTATTATTAATCTATAAAGGCATGTAAACATGGAATGGAAAGAGATCGCGTCGAATTTCTTTTGTTAACATGCTTTTTCTTAGAAAAATGTGTGTTACTGTGTATGAGCAATGTATGTAGCTAGGCACATTACACTGACACGTAATCTAAATTTCTGGGTTTTAAGCACGTGCTACTATAAACCCTGTTTATTTTTCTTCTACTACTATTGAAATGAAATACGCGTTCTTTATTATACTTCTCGTATCATGTTATTATTGACAATTTACATGATTTGTATGTACACCCCCATTCGTAGAAGTGTGATCAACAATTTTATTTTTCAAATGACATGAACGTGAACTATATATTAGATAACCTGCAGTCAAAATGAAGCGTTAACAATGTATATTGCGAAAAATTAAGAAATTCATCAATATATCAAACAATCTTCAATACAGTTGCTAAAAACGAAGGAAATTAATTAAGGAAACCTCACTCTTAATGCCATATAGTTACGTTTATTTATTTCAGTGTAACGTATTTCTAGCGTAGTATTTTTCAATCATAGGGAATCTGCAAAGGGTCTTTGAGATTTATCCGGAAATAAAATGGAAATTGCAATATAAAAAATGTCATCTAAACGTAAACAAAAACTGCAGTAATTTCCCTAGTGCTCCCTGTTTCTGCATTTGTGTTTGTATTCAGACAACTCTCTCTCTCTCTCTCTCTCTCATTCTCTTGTATGTGCAACTGTAACAAGAAATTAGGCATAATCTGTCACTAGCTACCTTTCACGGCATAAATACATGCGATCTCTGGAAATGAGGCGCGCTAGAGAAAGGATGAACTGTATGCTGCGCCTACATGTTGGCGTTATTGAGAAAGTATTTGTAGTAAATTATCGTATGTTAGAAAAGCAGGCGGCGCACGTTATTGTCAAAACCAAACGTAATAGTTGTTGCAACCACCACTTATTGCCACGCTGATTGGTAAAAAGTTTAGTAAGAATATAAAAATACTGTTACTTTCAGATAATAATCTACTTAAGGGAGTTACAATATAAAACACTGCAGTTGGAATTCATCACAACTTTATGTATTCGTAGGCGTGATAGGGCGTGCAGCCCTGCTCGCTATTTTCTAGTACGCATAATTTTCAGATAACTTTGCAAACCTTTGAAGACTAATGCAATAATAGGAAAAATTATCTCGGTCGACTCCTATCATATTTTATGGTATCTGCAGCAACGGCAAAAAAGCAATGACAGAAGCTACTCTGGGAGCAATTAGCGAATGCATGGCAAACTATACCAGTAGATATCCTCCAAAAACTAGTCTTACGATTGCCAAATATTTGCAAAAAAATATACAATTCAAAGGCGGTTACTTTCAAGAATAATAAAATAATAAATATTACTCTGTTCTATGTTTTTATTATAAATATTCTTGTATTTTATAAAATACTGTCACGGTCCACTTAAATAAAGCTGGATTGTACTTACCGTGACCTGAGGGCGTAGCTCTTTTTGGAAGGTGCTCGGTATCCTTACTCAATGTACCAGTAAGACACCCGGTAGAACTCACTAAAACACGTATAGTACTTAACACTTGCTTTATTACTTCTTAACACTTATATCTACTTAATCCCTATCTTACTTATTTTAACGCTGTTTCCTAACTAACTTATCCTATCGCTAAATCATCGGTTAAACCCCTGTCCAAGATCGCCTGTCAGCATACCCGGTGTCTGCGTCGCATCCGTCGCATGGATCTGCTGACAAGGATCCGGTAATCCGATTGATGATCTAGTATTCTTCTATGTAATGGAACTTTCCGTGGCATTACCCTCTCCTTCCAAGAAATATGCTCCAGCATATTTGAATAAAAGTTTGGATCATGGCGCTGCCACCTAAGTTCCATTACCCTAACCTAAACTTAAATGTACTCGTCAATCAGCAGTTTCAATTTTCAGGAGAATCTTAAAGAAATGATTTTATAACTATAACTTATAATTAATTGGATTGAAGACCCAAAAATTGATAATTTATCCTAAAAGAAAACATTATTATGAGTATACCTTACGTACCAACAACCGGTACTCTTGACAATAGAATTTATATTAGATGCTTCAAAATTCATTGTTCGACTTTCGCCCATTGTACTACCCTTTCCGAATCTTCCAGCTTTGTCCGTTGTAGTGATGGCATGTGGACGTGCCCGAAGTTGCATCAATTTGCTTATGCGGAAAAGTCTTCTAAGCGGTCTTCTTTCTACCCTACTTAGTTCAGGCAAAATATCTGCGAAATCGCTACAGACCCTCTTCTGCCTTTCCAAGATGTGTAGTCCAATTTCCAGGTATGAATGTTTCCTGCTCTACTCAGTTCAGGCAGAATATCTGCGAAATCGATGCAGACCTTCTTCTGTCTTTCCAAGATGTGGAGACAGACCTCCAGGTGTGAATATTTCCTACCCTACTCAGTTCAGGCAGGATGCTCATGATTGGTGACGAATAGCCCGGTTAGAGGGATTTTTCACGTAGCTCCACACCACTGTACTAGTAAAGTTGGGCATCGGTTTAGGGAATGTAGGTGCTCCAAAGGTTGGTCTCGACAGATGTAACAATGAATTTAAACAACTAATATTAAGCAATAAGAACAATTTTAAATAACAGGAGAAAACTAGTTTTTGGTAGCCTGGTTCAGATCTACCTTACAACATCTACCATCTGGTAGTACGAAGGTTCCTTCGTCGTATGACTTTAAATATACCTTACCGTTTTTATATTGAACGGTGACCGCTTGGCGTTTCCGTTTCTTAATCCTTTTCATTACACCTACTACAACTAACAAGCTACAAAAACAGACTATAATGTACAGGGTACTTCAGAAAGAGTAGTTCAGATCTAGTATTCTTCTATGCAATGGAACTTTCCATTGCAATACAAATGTTTGTTTTATAAAAAAATATGTTTTCTTTTGAATATACATATGTTTAGTTTTACAAAACATGTAGCAGTTTATTGTAATTTGAGCAGTGATCCCTCATTTTTGGGTGCTAGTGTATATCCTGCTCATTCATTGCAATAAGATTGTGATGTACCGTCTATGAGGTTCAAACAACGACACGCTATCACCACAACACGCTCTATTCCAAATGTCAGGATTAACAAGTACTGCATAAATCGATACTTCCAGCGGTAACTTTCTGTTAACATTGCAAGTGCATGTTCGTTACATAACTAATCGATGCAATCTATTGTCAGAAATCCATTATTTGGTGTTACTACGTTAGTTTAACCTGAAAATCAGATATACAAGTACTTTATTCGTCACTATAGTAGTCATTATTCCCGTACATAATAGGATTTACTTGTGAAATGCTGGTGTTATATATTACACAACTGCCGCATATTACTGCCAAACTATCTCACTGTATACATATGTATATCAAGAGATGTCTATGTATAGAAATGCGATTAAAACGTATGAGATGTAACTAAAGAAATTTGGGTACACTAAATCTTTTAATAGTTCATTAATTTAGTGATGAATGTTACTTGTAATTTGTAAAACATATGTAATGCATTTAATATTTATGTTTCCAATAAATTTCACGTCGGAAGTGAACAATACAAGGATTAAATACAACCATTGAAGAAAAGATCGAATTACATTTTTGTAAAATTCATTGGAAAACTTTTAGTAAATTGATGTGGGCGTAAACTAGTTCTCCTTAATAATTCCGTACTAATAGTTTATCTATGTAGTAACTTTCTCCATATTCATAGCTAACATAATTGAGAAATACAAGAAAATTGGGAAAGTTTTTTTCTGTTCCGTGAGGTAATTCCGGGTGCTACCATTTTATTTCTCCGCACATTAAATCCAAGACACAAGTGGCACAAGCTGGTAGGGCCTACTATAAGTAAGTAGATCCTTAGTTTTGCTATTGCCTTTTACATGCTACCTCTACTGATTTTAGTGGTTCCACCTTCATTGAAAGATGTAAAACAAATATATGCGGCAGTACAAGAAGTTTTTGGAAACTTTATGTGACTCTCGAGCTTAAAGAGTCAAACTGTGAGTCAACTTTTTATCATTGATACTTGTTTGCGAAAAATAAAATATTTTACTTTTCTGCGAAAAGATTCATGTTGAACTGACTAATATAGAAAAGTTTAATTGTTGTGTGTTCGTCTACAAGTGTTAAGCGTAACAAAATGCCTAGAGTTCGAAGACGTCAATATTATCCACGTGTTAGTGATTTTGACAGGGGTAGAATTGTTGCCTATCGAGATGTTGGTTTGTCTTGTCACGAAATTGGCCGTCATGTTAATTGCACTGCAATTACGATAATGCGTGTGTATCGTGTGTTGACAGAAGAAGATAGAGGAACACGGAGAAGACCAGCTGGTCAACCGAAGCGTACCACAGAGCGTCAAGATAGGCGGTCCAGACAACTACCTCTGCGAAACCGTTTTGCTGCAACGCGTCCAATTGCTAACCGATGGTTTGAAGAAGAAGGTAGACCTGGTACTATGCGTACCCCCTATATCGCCGCATTCGAGCCTTTGGACTTTTTTTATACGCTACACGATTAGTGCTTCTTTGATTGCGGACCACTGTCGTCAACACACTTGAACTGATGCAGAGGACGGCAGTATTGGAAAGCATATGTAATCACGTCTTCAGCTACGACGCCGGCGTGGAGAGCGACGCGATATTAGAGTGGCTGTTGAGAGGCATGTAAACAGAATTGTTGGAGCAATGACTGGGGGCACTACTGCTTATGGTAGCCGATCACCACTTATTGTTTATTCGAGGCAGCATGACAGCTGCTTGTTATGTTGATGATGTCCTACAAACCAGTTTACTGCCTTATCTAGATGGCCGACCACACGTCCTTTTTCAGCAAGACAATACTCGTCCCCATATTGCTCATCGAACTATAGACTTTCTCCAAGAAACTTGCATAATTTGTCGTGCCAACCCTACTCTCCGAATTTAGACTCCATCGAGCATGTGGGGGATATTAAGGGGAGGAGATTGTCCACTTTGCACCATCTTCCATAAACTTTGGCTCAGTTAATTAACGTAGTTCAAGTTGCTTGTGACGAGGTGCCACAAGCAGATATCGACCATCTCTTTTTGCCGATGCTTAGACGTGTACAGAAGTGTAGGTACTCTACGGCGTCGCCAAACATATTATTAATTTTTTCTCGTGTTACATGTTAATAACATTTCTTTCAAATGTTATCGTTTTATTTCTGATGTAAAAGATTGCCAAAAAAATCAAGTTAAACAAATGATTCCTTCGGGCTGTAACTTCTAATGTCACTGAGTATATTTAACTAGCTATTTTCAATGAGTAACTAGAATTAAACTCAAACATTACCTACTGTATTTCACATCTATTGTCAACATTAGTTTCTGCCCAAATTCGGGTGTACATTACGAGAGAGGTTTTAATATAGTATATTTCCTTGTATACTATTTCTTGACAAATTGTAAGACACTTTGCAGCTGTTTGGAGACGGTGTTCTTTTTTTTGTTATAATTACTATCTTATCCGCATCTGTATTACTGCTAGGCTGCGATATGTTTTTTGCAACAATCGATTAGTATTTTAGTATTCTTGTAAAAATAATAAACTAATTTGTGCAACAAGATTGCATAATATGTGGTGCTAAGCTTCAATGATGATGGTAAAATCGACTACCAATTCCTATCCATCGACGACTTTCTTATACAATTAACAAAAATTGTTGTTTAAAAAATAAATCCCCACTTCACTTAAAATATAACATATGGTGTTCATGTACGGGCTTGCCAATCGGAATTCTAGCTCTTCTACAAGCACGTCGCCTCTATGCTGAAACGTTTCCTGATCGCCAACATCCTTCGCATGTGATGTTTCAGACGGTGTTTCAATGACTAAGAGAACCTGGTTCGTTTGAGAAGCGGTTTTATGATACTGTACGGGAGAGAATTACATGCACTCCACAGATAGAAGATCAAATTTTGAATATTATTGATGAAAATCACGAAACTAGTGTTAAAAGAATTTCGACTCAAGTGAGGGTACCTAAGCTCCAATCTTGTTTGGAGAACTCTTCAACTCTTTTCTACCATATCCAAAGGGTACAAGCCCTTATTGCTCCGGATTATCAAGCGAGAAGGACTTTCTGTAAGTAGTTTTTGCGAACAGCTGCTGATCGGCCAAATTTGGCCATCCTTTTCACTGATGAAGCTGGTTTTACTAAAAAATGGAATATTTAATTTCCACAATAATCACGTTTGGTGTGACGAGAATCCTCATGATACTGTTGAAGCCAGGCACCAGCAACACTTCTCTCTAATCATCTGGTTACGTATGATAGGGGGCCGGTTGTTACGACGGATTGTTTTTTCACAACCCCTAACAGGTTCTGCATACCTTGAATCCTTGGAAACTTTTGGAAGATTTACCTTTAAATCTGAGACTGCACCTCTGGTTTATGCAAGATGGAACTCCACCGCAGATTACGCCTGCTGTTAGGGAAGATCTTAACAATGACTTTTCTGGAGGATGGATAGGGCGAGGAGGTTCCATTGCTTGGCCTCCAAGGTCTGTCGATCTAACCCCGTTGGACTTCAGAATCTGGAGTTTTTTGAAAAGTTTAGTGCACGCAACACCGGTAAAAGATCTTCCAGATTTGCGCCTACGAATAGAACGCTGTTACCAGATAATTCGAAAAACCCTCATTGTTTTCAGAGTCCGCGCTTTCTTTGAGAGAAGATATAGATCCTGTGTCAAAATGGAAGGACGTCATTTTAAACATCTTCTTTAGTTATAATCTATTTTATGAAATACAATATAGTACGGGAGCTAGCAACGTTTAAAAAACAAGAATTTCAGGTCAGCTGATTTTTTGATATGTTGTCCTTATTGCTCCTTCGGTTAGAGTCTGAGCCGTCTGGCTGGCGGTAGCGGCTGCTTATATTAGTGCGCAGCCTACCTGTACAGGTAATAATCCTAGATTTTAAAAGAATGTTAAGAAGTGTAATTTTTAATTTTGTCACTTTGGATAGGTTTGTCTGACATAATTTTTTTATTGCCAGACATTTTTATCATTGCTAATTACATGCCAGACGCGAATTTTCTTTTTTTTGTAATAAAAAATTCAAAGTATTTTATAATGTCTGGCATTTAAATATTATCTTATTTACGGATAAATAAATCTAAATTTAATTTGCCAGACGTTAATTCAGTTGTTTAACTTTAAATAAACACGATAAAGTGTGGCAGTATGATGCTAGTATCAGAGAGAGACAGATGCAGAATCTATTACCGAGAATGAGACAGAAAACAATCACAAAGGTACATTACTTATTCTTGCTTTAGTGAGTACAAATTTCGATACATATACATATAAATATTTTAACAGAAAAAAACTAAAATTAAAATAAGACTAATTTAGAAAGGAGATAATGAAAAGTACATCATTGAAGTTTCAAAAGTTACATTTTTAATCAAATATTTTCTGGTCACTATACGCGAATTACTAATAATTAATATTAAGTTATAATTTTTTTTTATTCTATAATAGTGTCACAAAAATGACACATTATGATGATGACACGTTGACGTTGGCATTGGAGTGAGTGGAAATGTTAAAACAACTTTCTCGATGTGTGATTCTTTTCTGTCTCATTCTCGGCAATAGATTCTGCATCTGTCTCTCTCTGATACTAGCATCATACTGCCACACTTTATCGTGTTTATTTAAAGTTAAACAACTGAATTAACGTCTGGCAAATTAAATTTAGATTTATTTATCCGTAAATAAGATAATATTTAAATGCCAGACATTATAAAATACTTTGAATTTTTTATTTAAAAAGAAGAAAATTTGCGTCTGGCATGTAATTAGCAATGATAAAAATGTCTGGCAATAAAAAATTTATGTCAGGCAAACCTATCCAAAGTGACAAAATTAAAAATTACACTTCTTAACATTCTTTTAAAATCTAGGATTATTACCTGTACAGGTAGGCTGCGCACTAATATAAGCAACCGCTACCGCCAGCCAGACGGCTCAGACTCTAACCCAAGGAGCAATAAGGACAACATATCAAAGAATCAGCTGACCTGAAATGCTCTCTCAAAAACGTTGCTAGCTCCTATACTAATAATAACATCTTAATAAAAACCGCTAAAGCAAATTTATTCAGCAATTGCGATAAAATCGCTGTTATCTAGTAAACGGTAATTTGTGGACATATGTTTATTATGACTATCAACCTTATTTTCGACGTATTTAAAATCTTAAACGATGTTTCAAAACACTCTGTAGTGTAAACAATCCCTTGCTTGTTTCATTTCAATTTTGTTCAACATTTGGTGCCCAATTGATACGCCATTGATAATATTTCATTGCTTTTGACCGCAGTACGGCCTGACTCCTTTGTCAACGTAAGATGTGATCTGCCAGTTGTTCAAATTTAGATAGCTAGTAACGAAATAGGAGCAAGAGAAAAGTAGCTAACGCTCAAATAATAATAAATTAACATTAATTACTCACGCAAGTGAGCAAATGCTTAAAATAGTTTGTTGTACACGTACTGACATAGATCCACATTCCTCACGCCTGCTTATAAAATAATACGGAAATGAGCGATATTAATTATCGCCTATTTGCGAAAAACCTAACCGTAGTTATTTTACTACATTAATGGAATTTTATGCGCATTAATATTGGGTCGTTTCGAAATTCACGTCTTCCGTAAGCGAAGTTTGCATGGCCGCTAATGCAAATGAGTGACATTTCTGAACTAACTTTAAGTAATTTATAGAGGCACCGTTAAAACCACAGAGAGATTAGTATACTCAACACAGAGTAGAAACTACCAAGCTTATACATACATATTTGCGTGACACCTACAAAATCAACTAACAGTTCAAATATTTTGTTGATTTATATCAGAGAACATGTGAGTTCTGAGATTCTCCGTAAAAAGAATAATGTTTCCGTAATGTTCTGTATACACCTTACATTATTAATGGATACCTAATTGAAACTCTCTATCGTAAGGATATAACTAAAAACATATAGTCACGCACAATATTTACATAAGTACAAATAAATCAATACACGGTTTATATCAGCCTGTCGCTTAAATGAATGTTCTACTGCGATAAGAATACACACGTTCCCTTAAAGTTTGTTTACATTTATACAACTTGCCGTGAGAGAACATTGAGGTAACATTAGCATTTCATCCAAATTTTCAGTGTAACTGTCTCGTATGCAATGCGTCAGCGCATAAGTCTGCAATTTTAAAGTACTCTCTCCGTGACTTAAACTGCAGATAACAATTTTTGCCATGTAGATTACGGTTGTAAGTGGAAAATAAACACTGTAATGTTGCAATTTAGTTGTTTAATCAATACCATGACAAAAATTTATTCGTCGAAACTATGTATATAGGTACATATTATACATATCATATACAATCAAGTGACATAGAAAAAAACCACAAAGCATAGCAACATGTGATACAGGACAAAGAAATAACAAAAAAAGTCCCTATACACACGTCCGATTGCTTTTTGTTTTCTAGTTACATACTATCTTTTATATTGTTCTTGTATGTCATTGTTACCTAGGCAATAAAACATATTTTTTCATGAAACAAAGCATTTGGTATTGAAAACGTTCGTTCAAAATGGTGTTCTATACTTTTGTAGAATATAGGGACATGGTCATGTATTACGGCGAAGCTCGTTCAAATTCTTCCGAAGCTCAACGCATCTAACGAGAGAGATAGCCATTAGGGCAAGTTCCAAATGTTAGGACACTTATTGACGTCCATAGGCGTTTGCGAGAAGATGAGTGCTTTAAAAAACCAAAATATGAATCTGCGGTTAACAGAACTCGTCGCACTGTTGCAAATGAATAAGGACCAGCAGTATAAGTGCACCTGTACCGAATGTCAATCGTGAATCTGTTAAGAGAGTACTCAAGGAACAACTTCTTCGTCCATTTCATTTCCAAAAAATCCATCACCTATTGGAACAGAATTTCCTACCGCATTTACAATTTTGCGTGTGGTTGCAAAGTAAAGCGCAAAACTTTCTGCCATTAATTTTGTTTACCGATGAAGTAGATTTCAGTCGCGATGCCATTTTGAATATTCACGTTGTGCAGTATTGGACCGATGAAATCTCACATCAGAACGTAATACGGAATCACCGGTATAAGTTTTACTTTAATGTGTGGGCAGCTATAATCGACAATTATCTAATTGGTCCATTTTGAATGCCCAGACGATTGACAGACGAACTCTATTGAAATTTTGTGGCAAAATGAACTGACTACTTTATTAAAAGATGCTCCATTGAATATTATAAGAAGCGGAGCGCGAGCTCACTATTCTAGGAGAATAAGGGAATTTCTACAACAAAAATTTGGAAATAATCTCCTCGATTTTTCATTGTGGGTATTTATGAAATGTGAAGTGTATTCCGCAGAAATAAATAGTGAACAACAATTATGTAACAGAATTGTGGAGTTTGCTGATGGATTTCGTAATAGTGCTAACATATTTCAAAAGATACCCTTAGTCAGTAACACAAAGATTGGAAATTTGTATTCAGGAACAAGGTCACCAATTTGACCACTTTATGCAGAAATAATATTTATCTTATATGTTTTAATATTGTCTTGTTTAATAAGAGCTTTTGACTTCAACAGCTTGAAACTTGAAAACAAAAAGTAATCGGATATGTATGTATCTTATTATCCAGATAGTTTTTCCACTTTTTTAGGTCAATGATAACACTGCAATTCCAACAAAGATCAAATGTATTCCAGTGTGGAATATAATAATGGATAATAAGATATGTAAGTTAAAAAAGGTCATACAAATACATATACTAATATGTATGTATAGTTACTTTTTGGTTATTTCTTGGTCCTCTATCACATGTTGCAACGCATTGTAGTTTTTCTGTCACCCTGTATAGCTTAGCAACAAAATTCAGAAACGAGGATCTAATGTTAAGGAAACTGTATAAGTAATGTACCTACTCAAAATACCACAACAAATTCAAGACATCGTGTACGCTTTATATTTAGTTATGCAATTTTTAAAGATTGTGTTAGTCACATTATAAAATTTATTTATATTATTATTTCTAATCTATTTAATTAAAAAATAATCGAAATGTATATTTTCCTGATAAAGGTTGAGGTATCATATACTTATTTTTCACTAATCATTTTCATCTCATCTTATAATTAAAGCAAATAATATGTATTAATATGGTGGAGACATAACATTAACGTTCCATCTACGTTAGTGGATTTACCTAATTCAAGTAAAGTTATTGAAACTCCTTTAAACATTGGAAAAGCATTTGTTAACCAATTCTCTCAAGTTAATCAGCCACTTTCAACAACAGTGCCGCTACCGCTAAGTTTTTATAGAATATAGAAAAAAATAATTACAAGATTCTTAAGTGATTTAGAAAGGTATATTAAATACATTTCTGGGTAAGGTACCAGCTTTCTAGAACCCTTTTGTACTCAAATAACCAGGAGCTCAAACCAGTTCCAATATGCTTCCCACATTCTACATTACCCCGAGATATTCAACAATATAAGGTTTTTCTGATACCGTACCTGGCCAGGTTTACAAATTAATGTTTGAATGGTATGAAGTATGTAAGTGAATTACAGAAGAGCGTTCCTTTCGTTTTAGTCTACACCCTTGTTATAGCTTTACTCTAAGTCCGACTTTTAATGACTCTATTTTTAATAAATGCGAAAGCAGTATAACTAGCAGTACCACATGGATGTGGTTTGCGTTGTCGTCATCCCTCACTAGCAGAACAACCTCTGGATCCTCCGTGTAATTTTTGAACACTGTATGTGCGTCAGTGGATCATTGCCGGCGAGATCCCTGCTTCTGCTATATAAATTACATAATTAATAGCTTTAAAACTAGTTGTGTTATCGCCCCGATAATGACAGTTTTGCTGTCGAAAGGCGTATCAAAGTGTTTGGTGTTTTTGTGGGTGAAAGTAAGTTAGTGTTTTACTTCGGCAAAAAAGAGATCCGGTGAACATCTTAGCAGAACAAATATTCGAAGAACAATGGCATGTCAAGTTAGCCTCGGTTCTTGCGGCCAATTCCAATCAATCACTCTCTACTTACTACATTCACATCAAAATGTTAATTACACAGAATATTGGGCACCATCTATAGTGCACATTTTCAACTACATTTACTGAAATGTCAAACTCTTTTACAAGTTAACATTTGGCACGTGTTTCAGTTATGCAGATTGTACATACCTGTTCCGGCAGGCTTCTATGGTCACCCGATTTCCGATATTGCACGAGCTGGTGAAGTTACTGGGTGACTGTCGCGATATACTGTGAGCAGTCTGCAGTATCTAGTCACTATAACTAACTGTAACTAACTAGAACACATTATTTATCATACTTGCAAACGTTAAATATCCGTCCAAAATGCATATGATGATGAAGTGGCTGATAAAGGAACAGCAGCACATCTACGCGCCTATCTCCCAATTACTTGCCACGCTTGTTCGTGCAATGTCGGGTGACAATAGGAGCCCGCCGGTACCTGTATATGTTTTTAAATAGTTTCTGAAGTCAGTCATTATCAGACCGTGATTGCTAAGATTTTTAAGAAGAAAATCTAGAATTAGCAGAAACTCCTATCCGTATGGAGTTACCCTATCCGTTTACCTTTTTTACCGGTGACCAATTCTTGTTCCGTATTAGTCGTTTTAATAGGCCCTAAAACGTGAAGCTTCAGCTCTTTCTACTGTACTACTATACATGTCACTTAAGAAATGGTGGCTAATGGACGTTGACCCCAACAAAGCCAAAAGAAAACGAAATTACTCTAGCATGTGTGGCACAACTTTTTAGTAAAAAATGGTAGTAGACAGAAACGAATATTACCGCAACTAAACTAATTTTGCGAAGGTTGTTTCAACAGGACGGAAACAGGTCATCCACTAGAGCCGGAGAAACTAAAAGTTTTCGTGATTTTTTTAATGGGAGAAGTAAATTGAAAGTACACTAATTATAGAAAAAAGAACAAAACTTAAATAGCTATACCATACTAACAAATAGGCCTAAAACATTTAAATAACACATTCATTTTCTGCCTCAAATATAAGTTGAACAATTTAATGCTCCATAATGAGGGTCGACGTGTCAACCACGGTAGAGGCTAGAGTTGCCCGTTGAATTACCGTGACCTTCTGACGAGTGTGATAGAAAGGCCAGAGACGTCAATTCGCCATCGGGCACAAGAATTGGAAATTTCAACAGGCACTCTTCAGCGAATTCTCACTAAAGATTTACAGCTGCATGCCTACAAAATCCTACTAACTCAACAACTTCTGCCAGTAGACCATGAACAGCGAATAGAATTCACCAATTGGATCCTTGAGCAACCTGCTGATTTTGCCAACAAAATCATTTTCAGTGACGAGGCGCATTTTCACCTCGATGGCTTCGTTAATAGGCGCAACTGTAGCATTTGGGGCTCAAAAACTTCACGAATGATTCACAAGAAAGCAATGCATCCACAATGGGTTACTGTATGGTGTGCATTATGGTCTGGAGGAATAATTGGACCGCTTTTCTTCGAAAACGAAGATGGTAATGCAGTAAGGGTGAATGGTAAACGTTATCGTGCTATGATAACACAGTTTCTTGTGCCTCATTTCGAAGCTATTGATCTTGACGACATGTGGTTTCAGCAGGACGGTGCCACATGTCATACCGCCCGTGAAACATTGACGATCTTGCAAGAGTTTGCTCCTGGTCGTGTCATTTCCCTAATTGGTGACCAGAATTGGCCTTCACGCTCTTGCGATTTAACGCCTTTAGACTTCTGGCTGTGGGGTTATCTGAAGTCACAGGTTTATGCCCATAAGCCTGCAACCATCGAAGCATTCGAAGCCGCAATTAGACGCTGTATCAATGAAATACCACAACATGCATTCAATAACGTTATTGAAAATTTCGTCAAAAGGGTACGCATATGCCAGCAAAGCCGTGGCAGCCATTTACAAGATATTTTGTTTCATACATAATTCCCAAATGTATATTTTCTAAATCAATAAATATTTCAATACTTTGCTACAGAAAACCATGTTTTATTGAACACTGAAATCTTGCGCTCTTATTGTAACACCCTTTATAACGTTTTTAATCAATAAGAGCTAATGATGTATTCTTAACATCACGATGTAACTGAACAAGACTTAGTCCGCTCGTAACTATATTTGCTTAACTTTCATTTGGCCTTTCTGTCCTATAAAATATTCTGCCGCCTACTTTGCAGTAATCAGGGCTTCTAGTGACCCTATCGGTCCCGCAGTTTGAATTTTGCAAATTGAAATGTATTTTCGTAATCAGCGACCTCTAAAATTCTCATTTGTACTAATTACAAATTAATTAGTTACCTTCATCAACTTCCGCCAGTTGGATAACAATTTTGAACGCAAAATGAGCGACGTGCACGCACCTGAGTCATAATTACGTTTATGGTAAATACATTTACAATCAAATTAATACAAGTTTAAAGATAAGGTTCAAAGGTATTCTAGAGACAGTATAACCAATTTTTCCATGTACACAAAACTACAGGAGATTAGAAAACGTAAAACACCTTATTCAATGAACTTTTGCATCATCTCGCTAAGGTCGGGCAAAAGGAGCTGCATCAGGTATCTTAGACAGTGGTTTAAATTAAGGATGATAAGGATTATTTGACACTTGATTTGATTTTTTTAATTTATACAAACACAACTGGTGCATTTCTTTGCAAGGGTCCCCAAATTAATAATGGTATAATTGTATTTATTACAAACGCGTCGAAATGGTTGTTAATTGACTAAAGTAAATAACAAACAGATGTTTAGAAAAGAGGGCGTTATGTCAATTCATAACTTCTCCATTTGGAAGTAGGTACAGCAGTTTTCTTATTTTGAGAATGCTGAGCATATGGTGTTCTTCAATTCAACTAAACGTTTATCGTGCTAACATCATCTTATTTGAAGTCCGGAAAGTCTACAATAATGACATGCACAAAATACATAAACGGCAGCTTCTTGCGTTTCCACCAGCAGCCATTTTTGTTGCATTGATATCGCATATTTGCTTTGTCGGTTAATGACAGAACTTAAGTCAACAAAAACCAGTTGGTAACAGCAGATATTGATTTAGCTCGGATAATTTGTGATTTGCCAGTCATTCCAGATGTCTTGATGTACTCAGTAGTACACCAATAAATCCGAGCTCGATCAATATCTACCATTACCCACTTCTGTAGAAACAAAATCAGTTTTTCTCACACAAGAATACACAAAGTTTTTAGAAACCATTCTCTGAGACAACAGCTAGAAAATTAAACGTAGTTAGAATCTTGCCCGATAGACAAAGTGTTGTACACTACAACTTAACAAGGCAAAACCAAGGAAGGTAGGTGTTAGTGTGATATATGTAGGTTGGCCAGTATGAACGATGGAGTTAGCTATTATCTTCTTTTAACAATTTCCGTTTTAAGGAAGCAATACGAAAGTCGAGAAAATACACTGTGGCCCACTCTGGACACTTGACTTGATTCGTCCACTTTCTAACCGATCTATGGCTTTTCAAACGTATAATTCAGCTTAATTATACTGTTCCAACACTCTTCGCTACACAACCTTCGCTATCCATCAGATAGCATGCCTTCCGGAAGCTACAGTCCACAGTTTCCGCTGTGATGCACGTAATAGACACCATCGAAGCTGCTCAACAAGGAGATTATTACTCGAGGCCACTGGCGATGCTGATTACACTGAACGAACGGCACTTCTTCAACTCGACAAGATGGAATATCATCCTAGATGATCTACAAAAGTTTAAAACGCCATATTATTTACTTAGAATTGTACGACAACGCAAGCAAGTCCTGTGTCCTACGGAGCGCATGACGGCGCTAATAATCTCTTAATGAAAAGAGTAATCAGATCGATGAAGAAACATGGCTTAGCTTTGGTGACAGAGAAGACCGAGGTCGCTTTACTGAGCAAAAGAAGCGTATCTACTTCGGGAGATAGACATGAGGGTAAATATGTAAATCATATCTATCAAAACTTCAGTAAAGTTCCTCAGAATGCAACTCCACAGCAAGAATTTCAAATCTTGACCGTCAGTCATTCCATGCTACTATATGGAATTGAGTTTTAGGCAGACGTCTCACGACAAGATAAATAGAAGAAATTCATGGCTTCAGCACAGTGATAGCGAGCTTTCAGGATCCTCAGCTCATATGGTACAGTTTCCGACACGGCGGTGTTCATAGTCGGAGGAGTAACTCCAATAGACCTACTGGAGTAGAAAAAAGAAACCGTACAAAGCTGGGAAAGAGATCGACACGAATACAGGCAAATGTGTC
Organism: Popillia japonica; assembly: GCA_004785975.1. NCBI lineage: Eukaryota > Metazoa > Arthropoda > Insecta > Coleoptera > Scarabaeidae > Popillia > Popillia japonica. Next base: position 21,826 of record SMLS01068101.1, read on the forward strand.
TGGTAAAGCTCTGATACGACAAAGCTGGCAAGTGCGCTGACAGATCGACATGCAAGGTGGATAGTTAGCCAGGCACATTCACAACATTATGGACTGCATTGTTCAAGCCAACAATACAAATATATCAACGCATATCTGTCAAGAATGAGTAAAGTAGATCACGCGGCATGCCAATTCTGCATAGGACGACACTCGCCACATTTTTTTCGAATCTGAGGGGTAAAGAGACTCTCATCAGCACTACAAAAAAGGTAGAGTACTTATACTAAATTACTAATGCTTTCATTACTACTAAATTAATATAATTGTGAACAAGCTAAATACATCAATCCATTTTGACATTAATTTGAAAATAATTTACAATATAACCATAAAATATTTAACAAACATAGTTTTATTAAAATACGATTATACTCGCTAAAAGACTGTCAGATATAAGCATGTTCTTGTATACAACACGAAACCTCTTTTAAATTAAGGAAATTATAAAGGAACCGCAAGCGCAGATGACTTGTGCTGGCGATAAATATGTATACCAAACATCAATAAGCTAACGCCCACCGTTTGCCAATAACGTGTGAATTCCCAGGGGAATAGTTTAGATAAGTTATGTTGAAACAGACATCCCCAAATCATCGGATAACGCACGAAGAGATATTTTTAGTTTTAGAAATGTTTCGTGATACGGCCTCTCGGAATATTTTTATGGCGTCACTTTGTCTTGATTTAGTTTCAGGATAGATTTTTCGTATCTCAAGCGAATACTGGAGATGTACTCTCTGCACTATGGCCATAAAAGGAATAAATCAATTAAAATGTATATCATGATGTAGGATCTTTTATATAGATAAATAAAAATAAATGTTTACAATAAATATCAAACTAAGTTGATTAAAATGAAATTTTCTTTTGGAAACCTTGAAAAAAGAATTTAATAAATAATAAATAAGTATCCTAATTTGCACATAATAATGCATTATGTTCCGCAAAGTAGTTAAACCATATCAAAATAAGATATTTCAAACTGCATGTGACCTAAATACCTGCAGTCTATAAGCCACAAGTATTTCAGGAACAACCAACACACAAACCTCAAAAAGCCCTAAACATGACAGAAAGTAATTTAAAGAAACAAGATGGGACAACTAAATGCTGCCTACTGAAATGGATTTTAAATTTGATTGGATCATTCTATAACAAGTAGTATAGTAAGGAAGTTTAAGGAATTTTATTACTAAAACGCCAGTTCTCAGGACTCGCGAGCATTACTTCCGTGAGTTCAGCGGCGCACTGGAGTAAGCATGCTCAATTACTTACAATTCTGAACAATTGTTACATACATGACGTGTTAAGTGATCAATATGAAGATCTTATTCAGTAGAATGTGCGACAAATATTAGAAAAATATTATTAAATCATCTCGTTTAACACATTTTATAAATTTGAGTCAAGTTTAGACTCCAAATGAGAAATAATGGAAACACCAGAAAATAGTAACGTATTATCAGTGAAGCCAAAACACAGAAACAATGTTCTTATAATCATAGAGACAACTTGCATAGATGAATTTAAATATCACAGATTGGACCTGAAACAGCAAACTTTGTTTCTAAACTATGCGAGATATTCAATTCTACTTAATTCAAAGTGATAAATGATAAATAAAAAATGGTTAAATTGCGTGGCCTGTATTCTTTCACGCAGTAGAGTGCAGGAGTAATCGCTCATCGCCAACCGCTTAGCCAAGTATTTCGTTTTTTGTGATGTCTTCGTTTCGTCCCCTTTCTAGGTCGTACATCGCATTTCCCCAGTTTTCAGCGACAAAAAAATCAAGATAAGAATGCAGGAAACGAATTTTGACAATTTTTACATTTAAGATTGAATCTTGTTTGAAACTCAGAAGTTTTTGGTTACCGAGAAAACTGTGAGCAACACTTTCAAGTGATACTTATATTGCCGCTTCGTTAGCAACATTTTATTTTTCTTTTTTTTTTAGTTTTCATAAGTCATTATGTTTTGGATATTAGATGCGACAAAAATTCCTTTTTGGCTTACATTGGCTGGTCTCAATCTGAATAATAACCTATGTATTAATAAAAGAATAATGATAAGGTAACAGGTAAAGAAAAAAAAATTCTACCTTTTATTTTCAATGTAACTTCAACCTATCTTTTGAAATATACTCCAAAAAGTGAAGTTTACTCTAAAAATATGAAGTAAAAATAATAATAATAATAATTTATTTGTTTAAGGGTTACACCTTTACAAATGAGTTCAAAGTGTATCCAATACAGTAGTATCATAAAATCAACAAATAGAAGAAGAAACAAAAAGGAGCACATCGTTAACACTAAGAGAAGATCAAATATTAGCGCAATGCTTTGGCCTAAAATATAGTGTTATTCATTAAGTATAAAAGATCTTAATCTAGTTAATCCTTCCAAATAAAAGTACATATAAATTATTTAATTGGTCGGTATTTTTTATAATCAACATGTCATCTATCGTATCCATGTTGCCAATGTCAGTATGATAATGTTGTCTTAAATTTTGATAAATGGAACATTTAAAAAGAATGTAATATAAGGTTTCCTCTTCTAATAAATTACAAATGGAGCATATTTCGTTAGTCCTAATCAGGTGAGACTGTTTATTATGCTATAGCTTATAGTTTCACTCGTCACTCTTACTTGGCTAACAAGTCTAAGTTTTCTTATCGAGGTGCGAAACCCTAAGTAATATTCTCCACAATAAAAAGAGCTCATTTGCGATCTAAACCATGCATTTACTTGGCTTATCCAATTATAAGATTGTATATTACTATCTTACCCAATCTTACCAAGGCTTCCAAACATTATCGTGTCAATCTATTGCTCCGCATTCGCTTTTTTTACACCAGTTTATTAATCTTTTTAGCACCTCTATCTTCACTGGAGTTTGCCCTACTTCCATACGTACTACATAGTTTGGCGTTGTTGATGGCCAGTAGAAAACAAGTTTGAAGAATCGCGTCTGCACAACTTCAATTTCGTTAAAATATCTTAGTGACCAGATCTCAGACCTATATAGTAATGTAGCATTAATAATGGATTGTAGTAATTTAGTTTTGGTTTTAGTGTGTCTGATTTTGATGTTACCAACACGTTCATAGCTGTGCCGCTTGCTGCCTATCTAACAAAATACGAAGCGACTTCCCGAAATACCCCAGAGCTGGTGAATGGCACTACTGGTAGATAAAAGCCTCCTCATATTCCAGTTTGGTGTTGTCATAGTAAACAGTACTCAGATTTGATGCCTTTTTGTCTCGGCGAAATGCTACTACGTTAGTTTTAGTCGTATTAATGGTTAACTTGTTTTCCTGACAGTACTTTTGCAATATACTGAGCTTTCTACTTCCATCCGCATGAGAATTACCAAAAAGCACCATATCATCAGCATACAGTAGAGTTAGGATGGATTTTTCACTTGTTATCTGTATGCCTTCTGCATTGCATCTTTTGAAGTAGTCGTCAAAATTCGAGAGAGGGGTAGAAAACAGAAGTGGGAATAAACAATCTCCTTGCATAATTCAGTCAGTATTTTTATTTTAGCTTTACTAAAGATCTTTTAAGATGCTTTTTTGAAATCTACAAATACTACATATAGATAAGACGATTTTGGCATAATGTTTATACTAATTACGGAATTAAGTATGAATATGCTGTCTAGACATCCTCGATTTTGTCTAAATCCCATTTGGTGTCCCGGTAATGTACCTATAGCATATTACCTGGTTTCAGTAGGTTTAATGTAAAAACGCCGAAAAGAATCCAATAGCTTCACAAGTACAGTAGAGGCATTTCTTGTGTCGTAACTAGTACAATTTGACCCATTTTTTTCTCCCATTGAAAATTACCTGGCTATCCTCAATGTATTATAAAACAGTAAAATTTGCTGAAAACTGATGTAATGTATTATTTTGCCCCACTTTCCAGCTATAAATATAATATCCTCAGACATAACCAATCCATCTTAGCTCGAGTTTATGACGCTGTTTCTGCATTCGCACTTATTTCTGAACAACAAAAAAGCGTTGGAATACAATTGAAATAATTTTTCTGATGATGTAATTTGTGAACGTAATTCTGCAAACTCTGTAAAGTTCCGTAAGCTATGACGGTCTCGATCTAAAATGAACTAAGTTTGGAAAACTGCAAACCAGAAAAGTTCCACACGTCCCCCCAACTGCTCAAATGCACTTCCATGCAATTCTTGTGTTTTGGCTACAAGGATCTAGAAAAACACAAAGCAGACAAAAAGCTATCCAGACATTAGAACAATTACATATCTCGTTTTGCAATTAATAATGCAGAAACTAACTTGGATTTCTTGCAATCGTCATATAAGAATACATCGTAAAGCCTAATACAAATTACGTAGGCTATCCTTACGCCTTTGCTTCACAAGCCAGTTAAAAGCTAATATTACTACAAATACTCATTCATTTCATCAAGGGCTTTTATACGCAAAAAGATGGCATTTGCACAAAAAAGTAAAAACTGTATTTAAAATTATTAAATTAGTGTTGGCTCCCCGTAAAATTGCACTATTTCCCTCTCTATAGCAATATGTTCATAGAGCTCGAAATTAAAGTACCTTAGGTTATATCGCAGTTTGGATGAGCTCGGAACGATTTTAAAATTGGTCCGGACGGATACGTTGGAGAGAACTCTTATAAGCGAGGAATTAGCTTAGCGGTCCTTCGAGACTACGAATGTAGTAGGAAAAAGATCGCAAAAGTTTAACCTGAAATTATGTATACTACGTACGGCGAAGCAGCAAATATTGGAAATGTAGTGTAAGGTGGATGAAAGATTTAAAATAAAACTGTTATTTTTGGATAGACAAATGATTACAAAATGATTACAAAAGCACACAGAGTATGCAGAATGCCCGGGGAATGTGAGAAATCTCTTGGATGCAGATAGAACATGAACAAATAAGATGACAAGTTCCTATAAAAGTATTTGCTACAGCCCTTTCTACGGAGATATGCGTCCCTGAAGGACGCCGCTAGAAATTGGTTTTTGAATGAAGTATAGAATACACGTTTTGCAATGCTTTAGAAGCGATAAGATTATGTATATCACGAAAGATATCCTAATCGTGCTGTACCAAACCAGAATATATTTCAACGTGTTGACCAATGTCCAAGGAAGAATGGTGAGCGATTCCAGTAAATAAGGTAGTACATATTATTAACCATCCTCATAATTTTAGAAAAGTTTGGAAAAGTAGTACTGGTGGTGTGAGAAGAGTCGTACGTACGCCGCAATTAGAGCAACATATTTTAAATGCTGTAGATGACAATTCATCAACGAGCACTAAACAATTATCAGCACAGTTTAACACCTCGAAAACTGTTCATGAAGTTCCTCATGAACAGCCGTTATATCCATATCATTTGCAAAAACTACATGAACTGATTCCTGAAGATTTTCCTCGTTGAACGTAGTTTGCAAACTGGGTATTGGACCAGCAACGAAATAATGTTAACTTTATGAGAATTATTTTTTTCACGCATGAAGTAAGGTTTACCAGAAATGGTATCACCAATTTACATAATACGCATGTATGGGCTGATGAAAATCCTCACGCAACTATTGTTTCGCATTATCATCATCAGTTCCAATCACATATTTGAGCAGGAATCATTGACAATTTTTTTATTGGACCATTCGTTTTGCCAGAACGATTGAATGGACAACTTAATTTTGAGTTCCTTAAGAACTTACCACTTGAAACCCGACGAAGCATGTCCTTCATGCACGATGAGGCACCACCTCATTTCAGCGTTCGTGTACGGGAGCACCTGAATAACGTCTATCCAAACCGTTGGATAGGTAGAGGAGGACCAATTGTCTGTCCTCGATCTCTTAACTTAACTCCGTTTTTATCCGTAGGCACATCTCAAAAAGTGGCGTATTCCACTCCTGTTGACACTACGGAGAAACTTCTACAGACAATCACGTTTCATTGTGATGTGATAAGGAATTCGGTTGGGATATTGTTGCGGGTACAATCCTTATTCGTCGTGCCCGCGAGTGTATGTCTTCACGAAGCCCATGTTGAACTCTCTTATGAAGTTTTTCAATAATTCCTTTAACGGAAACGGCACACCACTGTGTTTATATTAATTACTTTAAAAGAAATTCAAGAAAAACCGATTTCTAGCGGCGTCCTTCAGAGACGCATATCTTCGTAGGAAAGACCTGTAGAAAAAATTTTTATAGGAACTTGTCATCTCATTTGTTCATATTCTATCTGCATCCAAGCAGTTTTTTACCCGGTTCCCGGACACCCTGTATATATTTTCTATATGAAAAGAAAATTGATCATTTAATTTCCTATTGATAATACGCATCGTAGAATATCACAATACTACTACAAATATATATTTGATTATAGAACTCATTTGAAATTTTGCCAATAGCAATTACAAATTTTACGTAGTTACCATGTATTGATAAGTGAATATACACTTGACGACGTGATATAACCGTTTTGGTGTTACGCTTCCTCGAATAATATGAATTTTGTCATGAGTTGGTCATGGTAACAAGTGTTTTGAAGTTTGTTCATCAACGTCAAAAATATATTCAGCAATTTTCATAATGTTTTTTTAAGTTTTTCGACATGGAACGCTTTGGTATAATCTCGGGGACCAAAATAGATAAAGAAAATGAAGATTTGACACCGCAAAATACCGCTAAAACACATAAATATGTTTGGAAACAGTTAATTTTTCGTTAGTTAATTCTTTATATAATCGTAACGAATATCACTCGAGCAAACAAAAATAATTCATTATATAACCTCTTCACTCGACGTATATCCTTAAAACACCACTCGAGCTACGCTCTCGTGGTGTTTCGCAGAATTCGTCTCGTGACTCGGTAATATAATCGATTATTTTCTATGCTCTTGTGATATTATAACTGAATATAATTTATAGAGTTTTTGCGTCATGTTACTTGAACTTTACAGCATATGTCGCATGCAAGTGACAGTGATTTCTATTTATCCAAAGTAGAAACCTTGGAAACCTTGAGGCATTATTTCAACATTATCTATCCATGTACATATGTATATACATATATCAATCTGAACTCTTACATGGTAATATTGCCAATAATGGTATGCCTGAATCAAAAGCTATTTCTGCAATGAAGTAATAACATTTACTAGGTGGATTTCAGTGAAACATCACTTTAAAAATTCAACATGACGGTTACGCCCCCTGACGACTATCTTGAAAACCGACAAGATTTTCCACGGTCTTCTTTTGTCCACTTCAGTAATATATTTTTTCCGCAAGTCTCTCGGACGAATAGTTTCCGAGATACAGCACTTTGCATCCTTAGCTGGTCGCCCTGTACATAAAAGAAAACAATATTGTAAACGGGTTATGGATAATATAACTATCAACGCCAAAGTCGAAATCTTAAGTCAGATCGCAGTGCTGGAAAATGTAACATCAGGTATCTCAAGCATCAGTAGTAAGCTGTTCATCTCAGCAATAACCAAAATTTGTCTAGTAGGTACCTACTTTACTGACAAATCATTTTTCATTATTGATGAAGTTAACCGTTAACGCGGGAAATCTACACTCGACAACACAAAAACTGTAAGATGCATTTAAACGTGCTGGACGATACGATCAATCCTTTGATAAGTGAAAAGTTTGCCCAAGATTCAGATTTTTTGAAATGAAATGATGATTTGGCAAGACAGAGCCTCCTCATTACGCTTACGGAGTCCGATAATTTCCAAATCATCTTTTTCGCAAACATTGAATTGATCGAAAGAAGCATATAGAATTCATTGGCAATCCTAACAGAACCTTAAACCACTTAATTTTTTCTCTGGAGACATCCTAAATTTAAGGCGTATACCATCCATTTTACTTTCTTGCAAGAATTACGTCAAAAAATTGTTGTACTATTGTATGGAGGGCACTCATTTTAAAAATTTAGTAAAGCAAAATTCAAGCCATATCACTCTAGTAATGTTTCATTACACATGTTGCAAATGAAGCACCTCTTGCTTACTGATATTAAAAATGGTTTTTTGATACATGTGTGGGGCTGGTCTTTCACAAGAAATGATTTTAAATCGTCAGCTTCGACCTTAAAAATGGTTGAAGTTGTCCCTTTATTAACATAATACTGTACTAATAAACTTTGTTTAACAACTGATAATATTGAACAAACTAACAATAAAAAATTCACGAACACTGTGTATGTAAAAGGATTTAACTTGACTGAGAATCAGCTTAAAGGTCAAATGGTTTATCATAAAGCCGCGAGATTTGGCACACAGGTCCGTTCTGTGCTATTATCGTCGTTTAGTGCGCGACAATTCTCTAATCCTCTTACTTTTGCATTATTCGCCATTTCATGTTTTTTTCCGGTCTTCTTGTATAAAATGTTGGAACTAATACCCTTTAAACCGCTAAACGAAAATGCCGCAATAACTGAAAACAATACCGCATTTATTATTCAACTAATAGACGAATTTTATTTTAAAAGCAAATGAATTGAAAAATTACGGAACTATTCTGTATAATTTGCATAACGAAATAATTAGAATACGAATTATTTTTTATGAAAATCCTCATTCGAAACGGTATTCCTAAATGGAGCACAACTAAATTACCTACTCCAATGAAGCCAAATATTTAAGGATCACCCTCGATCGGAGACTAAACTGGATTCAACATCTTCATAAAGTTCTACAAAAGGCAACATTGGCTTTTTGGAGATGTCAGAGACTTTTTGGAAGAACTTGGGGTCTTAAACCAAAAATGATATACTGGTCGTATCAGATGGTTGTGAGACCCATGGTCACGTATGTTAGCCTAGTATGGTGGCCAAAACCTAATATAAAAACAGTACAAAGTAACCTGCAGAAACTGCAGTGACTAGTATGTCTGGGAACCACAGAAGCGATGCGCACCTGCGTAACCGCTTCAATGGAGGTGCTGCTGGGACTAACACCCCTACACCTGGTAATTAAGAGAACTGCAATTCTCAGTGCGCACCGGCTGAGTATAACACATCATTCAAAGAGAGTCGCTTATACGGAAGCGTAAGGGTAAGGCCTGAGTGCCCGCTCTAGTTGAGCGGTCGGCGGGGCGGCGCGTGCAGCGTTCACCTCAATCACATCTTCATGCACAGACATGTCCTGAGTAATGACTCACTATAGCGGTGGGGACAGCGTGCCTGTTTGCGTTCAGCGTTGGGTGTGCGTGCAAGTGAAATACATGTCGACGACAGCATACGACGACATGGTGAGCCTTAAAATACGACTGAGTCGCTCAAACCAGCTCAAACGCTGTCTGACTATCACTCACTACTGAGGCCAGACAATGCACGCTGTCTTGCCGCTCAAACCACACGCTCCACGCCACGCAGAACGCTTTTTCACTCAGGCCTTACACTAAGGATTCTAGGTGATCCCCGCGAAAAGGTTCAATCTTTAAAGAAGTCAACGGACAGCATGACTGTCGAATTGCATCACGAGGGACCATTCAGGGCGCTATTTCCCAGCTGCGAGAAATGAAGCTCTGGTGGACCCAATTTTGAAACACCGATTCCGTATCTGGTATACAGAGAGATCCAAAACCAGCAACAAAGCAGGGGTGTATATATGTTCCGACAGCCAGGCCGGTCTGAAGGCTCTAGCTACCCACAGCTTTGAGTCGAAATTGATCAGGGAATGTAGGAAGAATGTAGTGCAATTAGCCACAAAAAACAGGGTATCCCTGATGCGGGTTCCAGGTCACACTAACGCCAAAGGAAATGACATAGCGCACGAACTAGCGAGACAAGCCGCGGACAGGCATTTCATTGAACCGAACCCATTTTTGGCGTGTCAAAGCGCGAGCTCAAGAAAAAACTTAAAAATTGAGAAGCAAAGGAAATGGTATCTCTCTGGAGGAAAACGCAGGTAGCGCAAGCGAAAAAATTTATCAACTGCTTGCCAAATAGTAATAAAAATCTTGATCTAAAACAATTAGATTTAAACACCTTCATGGGCTTGCTTACTGGTCATTGCCCTCTAAATTACCACCTCAAAAATTTGCGTAAAGTTGATCAAGAAACTTATCGATTTTGCGAACTGAGGCATAGCAGCACATACTTGTGCGAGGCATTAGGCCGACAAAGGTTGAAGCATCTAGGACAGGCGACTGTAATCCCTGAATAGATTAAAGCTTCGGTAGCCAAACTAATCCTGGAATTCGTTAAGAAGATTAGAAAGGTACTAATGGAGGGGGGAGGTTATGGAACCTGTACGACCCTTTTTCATACAATACAATACAATCTTCCATGAAACATTATAACAGTGTATTCAGTATTATTTTACGATAACATACATACATACATACATGCCTTTCTACAATGATCAGATATTTTACGAAAACTAAGTTTAGATTTTGAATTCATTCACGTATTGTTGATATTAGGTATTAACAGTAGGTAATTAAAACATTATTGGAAATCCTCCGTCAATACCCACATCATAACTTGGAAAATTGTTTGGCACAGTGCGTATTATTCTAAATATCCCGAATCCTAATTGCATATTTTGGGACGAATAGCTACCATACCTTGCATAGTATCTGTTTATTCTAATACATTAATTATGTAAACAATTCTTGCCGTTAATTATCAAGTATGCAATAAAGCTGTAACAAATTCTGTATCTGTCAATTGTATTTAAAGAAATATCTTTGTTTCACAAAAGTGATGTTTCTCATAACACAACGGTGGCAACAGTTTTGCTCAAACACTCTAAAGATAAACGTTATAATTGAATTAATTTTGATAATAATTGGTTAATTAATGAAAATATTCAGTGTGATATTTATCAAAATGTGGATAAAACTAAATACCTACTTTTAAAAATAATAACAATATGTAATAAAATATACTTATTCAGCATATCAGAAGGCGTGATTCTCCAAGATACAATCTTAATCTTTTAATACCACATATTCTTTCCACTTGAAAGTCCATAAAACACAATTGAAATAAAACTAAATTTATTCCACAACCTAAATTAATTAAATTTTGCAATAATACTTCTTTGATAACTGTTCCTTTCAACAAGACATTTTTCCGGATTCACTTAAAAATTCAGTGGTTAGGCCACTTCACAAAAAAGGTGATGTGCGTGATGTTACTAATTTCACTGGTCAACAGGTTTTTTTTCTTTCACTATGATAGGTGTACGTTACGGACTTTTTCATTGTAATTCTGAAAATATTTTCAAAAATTGGCTATCACGTCAGGTTTCTGAGATAGGTTTTTGCTATACATATATGTGTTAAATGTAGTATACACATATCTAAAGATATTTTTTATTAGTAAGTTAAAAGAATCTATCAAGTTATTATCATCCTAACGACCATATCTGAACAGGATTTAACATGTTTGGGCTTCATTTGTACGTCATAGTCGTTAAACCACTCCTTTTTTCTCTAGAACCAATAAAATCAAGGAATTAATAGATCTGTGCATATGTATATGAGTTTATATAAGATCCTACAGACACGTTATTCGACTGAAATTGACTCAATGTATTGTAGTAACATTAGTTAAAAGTTTTTTGAATTCGCAATGTCCCGTATGTGCGTAATCAATCCTAACAGTTTTTGTTATGTATGTGGAGAATTCACCGTTCAACAGCATAGATGAAATATTACAAAAAATTTGAAGATTATGAGGAAATTGTTAGTGAACTTCTTAGAAGTTACCATGCATTAGACTGTAATATGAGTCTTAAAATACATTTCTTGCATTCGCACCTGAACTTCTTTCCTCCGAATCTTGGCGATGTTAGTGACGAGCATGGGGAAAGATTTCATCAGGGTATTTCCACTATTGAAAAACGCTATCAGGGCAAGTGGAATGCTTGCTGACTACTGTTGGACTTTAAGTTCGGAATCTTGTTCATCCCAATATAAAAGAAAAGTGAAAAGAAAGACTTTCTAAATACGTCCCAGCATATCCTTAGTTAGTGTTAGTATTGTATTATCAATATGAATTTTACTTGTTTATAATACCAGACGTGATAGAAGAAATTTGTTTTTATAATAATTATTAGGAATATAAAGCAAAATAAGTTTGTATATAATTCATAAACGAAATACAAAAAATGAAAATTTTTGGTCTGTGCTATCGGCCAATAGCCGTCTCATCGTGCTTTTCAAAGCTTTTTGAATATGCTATTTTAATACGCATGCAAAGTTTTATAAATAAATATGATCTGATATCACATTCGCAACATGGATTTAGAGTCGGAAAATCGACAGCATCCGCCCTTTTAGAAATATACAATTGTATTTTGGATAATATTGAATCGAAGTTTTATCCTATTGGAATACTTTGTGACCTATCCAAGACATTTCACTCTGCCCAACACACTCTGCTGCTAGTGAAGCTTGGTGTGTTGGGTTTTCCGGGTGGTGTAGCGGATTGGATTGCTTCTTACATCTCGAATAGAATCCAAAATGTTGAAGTTTGTTCCTTTAATTCTAATTATAAATACAAAATCACGTCAGCACTGTTACCTATTAATACTGGTGTGCCACAAGGGTCCGTGCATGGCCCTCTGTTGTTCTCACTATTTCTTAATGACATAGTTGAGTTTATATGTGATTTTACTGTAATATGTTACACAGACGATATTACGGTTGTTATATCAGAAAAAGAAAAAGCTATTGCAAATACTGTTAACTTAGTCTTAAAGAAGCTTTTCAAATGGTTTTGCGCTAATGGGTTGTCTTTAAATTTAAAAAGAATGAAATACATTCTCTTTCACACTGTTCAACAGAAAATAAATAATTTTATTAAGTTGCAACTTTGCAATAACGTTATTGAGTCTGCAGATGGATCCACCTTAAATTGAAATAGTTACTGTGGAAATTTAATTAGTAAACTTAATAGACCAATGATCACTAAAAGATAAAGTTGAATTAGGCACACTGAAAATGATGTACTACAGCGAATTTGAAACTCATATAATATACGGCATTCTCCTATGGGGATCTTGCCGCGCGGCCGTGCAAGTTTTTCTGAAGCAAAAGATGGCAATTAGATGCATTGCATGTATTAGCCAACTTATGTCCTGTAAAAATTACTTTATATATCTGAAAATTGTAACATTAGCAGAATTGTATATACATATTAGAATCTAGCGTATATGTTCACAAAAACAAACATGTTTTCATAAACAAAAACAATAACTACCCGCACATACCATATCCGAAACCAACTAATTCATACAACAAATCATAATTTGAGTATTACTACATACTAACAACGTTCATATTTTGGGAATTAAAATATATAACCAATCATGTATTACCTCCACACTGTAGTTCTTGCTGTGTACATTGTATGAGCAAACGCACTTTTGTAGGTCTTGTTACAATGTTACCTTGCCGCAAGTAACATTGCCCTGTTAATTATTTCCTAACTGCAAATGGTACTCGACCGAAGACCTGCATTCGAGCTCTGATTATCTCACAAGCAAAGGACGACCGATCTTCGATCACCATCCCTGTAAATTTTAAATATCTATCTAGACTACAGAATGGCAAGGATTTAAACTGTGAAGGAAATACATACATGAACTTAGCTCAAAAAACTTGGGCAATATACAAGAATAATGTACCCATTGACTCGCTTATTGCCAAGAAAATTGTGAATGGCATTTCCGATATTTGACTTAATATGAATACAATTTTTTTAATATTGTTAGGTAATATATCAGCATTTTGATGTTGTCCTTTAGAAAGTTAAAGAATTTATATAAAATGTATTCACTGTTATAATAAAAAATTATTCATACAAGATTATTATTTGGTCCTACACACCTTGTAAGATGGGCTTAAACATTATCACATAGAATAAAGATTCTTTTAAAAATGAAAAGCGACCTGTCTTAACATTTTGTCGAGAAATTAATAGTTTCGGTTTTAAGAAATTTGTTGCATAATTGAGGTCTGTATACAGAGTGTATCAGCGAGACCGTTCATTAGAACTTTACGGAGTTCTGGCCAAAATATATATTTGAAAATTCAGAATTACACAGGCTGATTCATTTTCGATCCTCACCATTGCGATCTCGCTTATTATTGATAGGCGGTAGGTTTAAATTTGGCGAAGTTCCTAAATTTTGTGGTTATTATGATCCCGAAAAGAAATTAGACGTAGAACCAATGACGTTCGAGATTTTTGAAAAAAAACGGAAAAATCGCAATTTCTGATTTTGCTTGAAGCACTTTTATTTGGTCTTGCAAGGAAAAACTAAAGACATATTATCAAGGCCACTTTTTCTCCTCTATCTAATGGTCTATTTAATATTTTTATACGACGTTTCGTTTTCTTTAGATCATGATCAACTTTGTTATTTCTTATGAGCGCCATATTGGACCTTGACACAGCTACAAAGATTTTCTTTTTCTGATTTCAACCATGTGCCATATATTGAAAACAAAGTTTGATATTCTGTGTTAATTGACGAAGAATCTGATTTGAGATTAAATAAGGTAGGTACAGGTCGACCAAAATGTCATAGCAATGATGACGCGTTGTGCGAAAAGAGGTGGTATACGATGACATAATTGCTTACGGTATAGTTTTAGCCACCTCTCTCGCTAGCGGACAATCGATTACCTACATAGTTCTCAATCACAGCTGAGTGCACCAATCACAGCTGAGTACTGCAGCGTCACACTTTTACCCAACCTCTTTGATTCAATCGCAACTGTCACGAGATTTTGGTTGACCTGTATCTATGACATTTCGAACTGTCAATCACTTAAAATTGAGTATCGCGTAAATGAAATTCGATGTTAAATAAATTGAAAAAGAAAATGAGCTTTTTCCTTTTTTTCTTTTCGGGATCATACTAACCACAATATTTAGCAACTTTGCCAAATTTAAGGCTACCGTCTATTTTCAATAATAAGCGAGATCGCAATGGTGAAGATCGAAAATGAATCAGCCTGTATACAGTGTGTATTTGAAATAAAAGTAAAGACTATGAAAAAATGGAAACATATTATTCTATTAAACTTAAATCCAAAATATTTTGGGCAAATTTCTTCCCAGACCCGAGAAAAAAAATGACGCGCCAATATTTTCGAACGAATATACATATGTACTATGTAGCGGAGGGCAGTTGCAGCGACAGGCGATAGTTAATGTGCATTATGAACTCTTCATTCAAAGCTATTTAAAAAAACTGTTACATCAGCGCTATCTTGTAGTTTTTATAACATCGGCAGCTGTTTTTGCGATCTCTTACGTTAGATTGATCGAGCTCAACATTCTCGATTTAATAGACGGCGCATATTACAATTTATAAGAGAGATTTTAATTTTGGCATCCGCGACGTAATTGAACAAAAAATTTTTGGATTTAGATTCTACAAATTGTATCTTATCATTCTTATTATTTTTTACTTTTATTTCAGATACACCCTGTATAATCGATTGTATTCGCTCCAGTTACAATATTGGAACGACATGTTGGAGTATGTGTTGGCGGCGAGAACGGCTGTGTGCATTGTAGGGTTACTATACATATGTACTATAGGACGTTAACTTTTTGAAATTTTGGAGATTTTTTTAAGTGGTATTACCATATTTTATGTCTGCGGCGTCTAATTTTACATGGCATAATGAACGGTCTAGCTGAGACACCCGGTATATTAACGTAAACATCACAAAAAAATCTAATAAATAATCCAAATTTAATAAACAACCGCAATTTATATAAATAAAATCGTTATCTGAGGCAAACCTGATTAGACGAGTATAAATGGTCATGCAATTAATGGATCTTTCTAGATGCTAGCTTATAACTATAACCAGTAGGATCTACAGAGAAAGATAGCACATGTCTGTTGTGTTTAAGAATCCCTGCATTGTACATACTATAATGTAAATAATGAATTATATAATAGAATTATAAATAAAAATAATGTGTAACCATCATTTCAGAAGAATGAAAGTATAAGTAAATGTTTTATTTGACTAATGCTATCATGTCTCGTTATTAATGCATTACTGTTCTGTGAAATTAGTAAGTTTGTAGATCCCATTAGGTATTACTCAACGCCATTACCCGCTGTAGCCAAGATGGTTTATCTTCTTTAGGAAGATTTTCTAGAACGTGTAGTGTACCCTTGTCGTCCTAAATTTCATTTGTTCAACATAACAGTTAAGATCAATATATTGAAAATTATCCTTACATATAAATACTGACTTCTTCCTACGAGATTAGGTTAGCTTTGCATGTACATTACTCCAATTTATCATATGTAACAGGCTGATTGAGTTAACTTATTGTTAGTTAAGTTTTATAATGGAGCAAACTCTACAATTTGTCATTTCAGTGTTATTACATTTTTGCTTCTCTCAATGGAGAAATGTAAGCAACCTCTGTAGATACATAGAAAAATATTAAAAATAATGAGGTCACTTACACTCACGACACAGCTCACAATTACTTCCTTTGCTTTAGGATATAATGTCGCCATATTCGGCAAAAAACAAACTAATTACTGTCCTATTAAGAGTCACGAGTAGAGCTTAGTAATTATTTGAGGACGTGTAACTTTTCTTTATTATAAAAAGTATTCTTTGTTGCAGGAGTGCCCGGAAGGGGTCGTTCACGAAGATTCCTTCAAAGAAATCTATTCGAAGTTCTTTCCACATGGAAGTGAGTATAGTAAATTTTAATAATTTGGGTCGAATGTTGTGCCGCATAGAATTGGATTTCTGTGATCACTTTATTTATGCCAATATGTATAATACACACAACGAATAATATAGAAGTGTGTCAGATACTTTAATAAGTATGCTTAACTTTCCTGTAACACGTAAATTTTTCCACGCAACATTTTATCATATTACCACAGGCAGATTTATTAACTGTATTCAATTATTAGTTCGAAAATATCTCCAAACAGGTCAAAATATTTATCATATACTTACAACATTAATGTAATTTTTAAAATGATTGAAATATCTGAAAGAAGCATCAACTAAATTTACACGTGATTGAATAAAAATGGTAGTTTATAAACGAAAGAATACTTATGACTCCAACACCAGTAGTCAACTCTATTAGTTGACAAACATTAATTGAATAATAATAATGTTCTTCACAAGATATAGTATTTAAATTGGCACCTCATATATGCAAAATGTATATAAAACATGTTTAAGTCTATTCAAATTTGATTGCTTCCAACATTTTTTTTAAGAATTCCCTGGATGATGTTTTTTTTGAAGGCACACAATGATGATATATTTAAGCTATACTAGTTGCATCTACGTGAAAATCCTCTGAAGTTTGAGTTTATTATGCTTTATCTATTGTTATAACAGTACAGCAATCGCTACAGACATACATACATATATCCATAAAGTTTTGTGTGTGCCAAGGACTTTATGCTGGTGGATTTAAACGTAACTATAGATAATGTTTGCTCTGTAGGGTGAGTAATTTACCGGGTGGTTACGGAATTAGTCTGAATTATTTCTATATGTAGGTTCATACATGTGTACGCCTGATTTAACTGTATAAAGGCATGAATAGCGTTAGCAGAGAATGCAGTAAATGGTGTTAAAGTTTACAATGAGGAATATGTATTTTTATTAAAAAATTAAATTTGACTTAATTTAAAGTATCGAAGAAAACTTAGACTCTATTATTATTTGAATCTCGATTTAAAGAAAAACAGTATTTTTCCAAAAAGTAGCACTAAATCAAAACATAAACCCTATAGTAACGTAAAATAAAATATTCTCATTCAATGTGTTGCGTAAAAGCCGTCTTGTAATAAAAATATTTATCAATTATGGTTTATTTTCCTAGCCTTAACGATAATAGCACACGTCGTTCCTCGGTTTATTGCTATTCAAAAGTAATATTTCTTTCCTCGTACGCTTTGACTTATTTTTTATAGTGATCCTAATCTCGTTTTTATGAACTAGTCGCCTTTATCTTGTATTAACAGTATTTGTGAATATATTTCATTGCTAATTTATTTGAATAAATTCTTATAAATCCTAGTTTCATTTATTTCATTCTGTTTTTGTGTATGTTCACTTTTTATGGTGTGTATGACTGTAGCGATAACCAATTTCGGTTTTCGCGACAACTGTGCCAAAATTGATTTCCTATAATTGTGTGTGTTTATTACTAGGGGCATGCTATATATTTTGAGAAGCAAGAAAACAAAGAAGCCTTTTTCGAATATGATTTTATTCCTGCTCGAAATAATCACCTCCTACATTAATGCACTTTTGTAACCGAGGTTTCCACAACATAAAGGCTTAAAGTCAGTCATCTTTTGGTATGCTCTCAGAAAATAGACCAATTGCTTGATCTATCTTATCCATCGTCGTAAAACGTCAATCACGTAAATGTTTCTTTAGTTTAAAGAAAAACCACATATCGCATGGCTAAATCAGACAAACAAGTGTTAATTGATTTTTACCTTATTTCCACGTAGAAATTCAAATTATGTATAGACAGCATATGTATAGACATATGTATATTGTTGTGATAAGTGTCGTTGATATTTTGTGGTGTACCAATTTGCTGTGACTATACATTGATTTTTCAGCTTGATGGCTGTTACTAATCCGGTCCTAGGAAAAAAAAGCGCGTACATAACTTTCTTGGCAGCCATTTGCTACTTTTTCATTATTGATATCGGTGCATCTTTGTGGATGACGGCTTTCTTGGCGGGTAGGAATATCGTAAAATGGGATGTAAGTTTCGTCATCTGTTATTACTTCTGATAGACTACGATATCCGCCATTATTAAACATTGTTAACGTTTCCCAAAAAGTTCTTTTTTGCTCTGTTTTTTTGAGATCGTTAGGTAACTAGTAACAATTTTTTCATCTGAAGATGATCATCATGTAAAATAACACCAAGAGTTGCTTCAACCGCTTGATAGATGCAGGTAACTTAAGAACAGGGTCCACCAACACGTTCTTCATTACCAAATATAAATTCACTATAGCAGTCAAACACAGTTGTACGTGAAGGACTTTCGTCACCAAATGCGAGTTGTTCTTCAAAACTTTATTGTACATTTAATCCGACTTTAAAATCGTAGTAGATCATTGAGCCTATACATGTTCTCTAGACAAGTCCATGTTTCGATGACAACCGCGTTTGCTCTATGGCAGTAGAGACTCACCTAACAGTTAAAATTCACTACTTAAGGATAATGATATTTAGAAATGTAGTGTTGCCAGGACAAATTGGCCTCGATCCTCGTAATTCATGGTTTCTGGCACATACATTGCTTTCTTGTTAGAGTTATAGCACTGTTAATTATATCTCAACGGCCAGCAGTGACATGTAATATACAGTTACCAGAATGCTCAAAATTACTTTTGTGGATAGGCTCAAACATTTACCGGTCATTAACTGCTTCTCTTGCCACTGGATCAGTATTCCTGAAGGTAAAGTCTGACCTTCAGACTTTAGTTTCCGCAAAAATTCAAACATCCCCCTAAAAACAACATCATCTCCTTGTTAGACAGATTCCGGACCATACATCAATGTATGATGTGGTGGCATTACGTTTTCCTTAAATAATTATATCTTATTTTAATTACTTCGTTAGTAGAAGAACAATTTAAGATATCGTAAAGATAATTCTTGAAATAAATTCTGCTAAATAGTCTTATGTGATAAATGATACTTTTATTTACTACTAGATTTAGCTTGACTTATTCTACATAGAATAATAGAATTCACGTTCTGTTGCAGATGCCACCTTATATGCACACTACGTGTTCAAAGCATTCGACGTCAACTGCAATGGAGCAATTAGTTTTAGGGTGAGTAGATGTAATGTTAACAGCTGAAATGTTACTGTGTAATGCTGTGTAATAACATAGAAGATAACATAAATTACTTATTCACTTTGTTTATTAAACTCCGAACTATGTACGTCACGCAGACCGTAAAAGGTAATTAGTAAGCGTAACGGCAACAATTTCCTGATAGTTAACTTTGATGTTATTACATTTGATGTGAATACGTGAATCAATACCACTTTATGCGCAAGGAAGTTTGCAAAAAGTATGTAATTTTGTGCTGCTAACATTCGTTTAATAGTATACCTAAAAAACTTTTCTAATGTGAATGTATTTCTATTTTTGTACCTCAAATACATCTATTTGACTTAATATATCCGTTTCATTTTATAATTACGTCATGGGATTGCATATTGTGTGCTCAAAATTTAGTTTACTAACTGTTCATTTTTCTAGATACACACAAGTTAAAATAATAGAAAGATTTATCAACAATATTGAAGTATTAAAATAAATTGTTAATTTGAATGGAACGCTAGTATTCTTTTAAATTTAAAGAAGTCCATGTATATACATATCAATAAGTAAACAACATAACTCTTGCTAAAATTTGTGAAAGAAATTTTACAGGTCATGAAATAAAAAAACCATATCTTCCATAGTAGTTCAATGCATGTGAGTCATCAAAATGGACCAACAAGTTAACGGTCATACAGGAACAAAAGCGAATAATTAATAATAATACAGCGAAACCTCTTTCGTTCTTTGAACTATTGATAGGTAAAGACATATGACCCACTGGAATTTCTGTTTATGTGAAATAACGTGATAACGTATTAAAGCTCCTAATATTGCTACACAAACGCTTCAGAATTTTAGAGAAGAATTTGCTCCATTATATGAAGTTGATGGAGATCAATTCGAACATTTACTAAACTGACTTAAATTTTAGCTGTAATTGTGAATATAGGGTGTATTGAATTGTTTGATGTTTTAGTAATGTTATTTACTATTTTCTAATTTTCCTGATGTCAAACAGGTATTACGAATATAATCAGTTTCTCCATGTCAATTATTTCGCTGATAATAATCACCAAACTATATCGAAGATTTTGAGTGCTAAGAAAGTCTCATTTTCCATGCAACGGATATAGGTAAAACTGGAAAACTGATTTTGGAATAGCTTATGAAATAAACACAATTAGTAACAAACGATCTCAGATTTCATCAAATTTAATTTAATTCAGTTAAAACCTCGATGAAAAATATTAATAAAGTGCTTTAATACAAATTTTCAACGAAATATATCAAATTTCAGCGTCAATATACCAGGGACTACACAGGTAGTAATTAGTTTAGTTACACCGAAGCAAATTAGTTTGGAGATGTAAACAACTAAATGTGAAAACATAAATTGAAATTTATAAAGGACCGGAAATTTACCACAGGAAACATTAGGAGACTAAATTGAAAGCAAGAAAGAGGATGTACGAGAGACAGCAGGTTGGCTAAACGTAATGTGTAGGTACACGTATTAATAAGAGAAAAAATTGCACGCCAAGTTTTGGAAGAAAAATGACTAATTAAATTAATAATCACAATACAATTATTACATTGATTCAAGAAAAAGATATATCCTCACATAATTATTTTGACAAACGATAATAGTATCTCCCATCAAAAAAAAAATTAAAATAGTGGACGTTAAATTGTAATAGCTATTACACTGCTCCAAGAAATTAACGCACTATGTAGTAAACGATAATGAATTCGTTGCAGGTCGATTGGTGACAAGTTCTCTTTAAAGACAAATCCACATTTTGTCTTTATAACTGTGATAGACGTGTTCGTATGTACAAACGGCCAAATGAACGATATGCTCAGTGCAACATTTTGAATACCACATTATTTGGTGGAGATTCTGTAGTGGTCTAGGGAGCCATATCTTTAACAGCGCGTACGGATTTAGTAGTGTTAAATAATGGGAGTCTGAATGTTGATCGGTACATATTGGACATCCTCCAAGACTATGTTGTGCCATTCGCGCCTTATATCGCACCAATTTTTTTTATTAATGCAAAATAATGTGTGGACGCACAGTGCTCACATAGTTCAAGATTATATTGAGACTGTTAGAATCAACACCACGAACTGGCCAGCAAGAAGTCCAGATCTCAATCCAATACAGCATGTCTGGGACATGCTTAGTAGACGTCTACAAGGTTATCCGAACCCTGCCAAGAATCTGGAAGAGGTGGGGCGCCGCCTTGTTGAAATATGGAATGCATTGGAATAGAATGACATAAGCTCGCTTATTTTGAGCATAAGTCACTTATGTGAAGCCATTATTAGTAGCATAAGAGAAAATGATTTTCACTGTCGTTTAATTTGTAAAGGCTAATTTAGTAAGAGATTATCCAAAGTTGAGTATTAATAATTGTTAGTGATCGAAGAATTGAATATACTTCTCTATCCCGTCATATACTATTGTGTTCTAAAGAATTTCTTAGTGGTGCGTTAATTTTGTTGGAGCAGTGTATATTCAGAACAAGAAAATTAGCTTTGTATTAGCATTGTAGAGTATATAGACCTCATTTTGTGATAGTCACCGAATAATATAATCATTGCAAGAATTATGTTGCAGTTGACGCTTCAGATTTCAAGTCTGTTACAACCTACATACAAAAGACGTCCATTTATTTGCAACATACTGGCATCTGCAAACAGAATAACCACATCTTTATTGTACGGTAGTAAATCTCTTTATAGCCTGGTGTTAGACCATCTAAGCTTAGATTTTAAATAAAAGGGAAATAGAATTTGGTCACAGATGTCATTAAACCCGAAAGTTAACTTCATTTCTACTCGGGCCTACAAAAGTTTCTAACTCAACATATATACCTATCACTTTGTATATCAATGTGCAATAAATTTCCTTTCATCTACAACACAACAACATCTAAAATAAAATGTACCGGAAATAGCACAATAAAAGTTTTATTTGTCGTACCTAAAAGTGCTGAAAAGGTATACACATACCTACATACATACCAATCCAATATTTTAAATTACAAGAAAGCGGTTACATACATAAATACGTATGTATGTATATATGTACGTAATGTACTTACAAGTATAGCCAGTCACAGCGAAAATTCAACGGCAATAATGTGATGAATTAATTTAAAAAAAAAAACTAAATTCTTTAAAATAAATAATTACAGCAGAAAGTACCTACCTATACCTCCTACTACTTATAATTTTATCACTCATAACATTAATTACTTAATAGTTTAATTACACTAGACAACAACTGTATCCTGGAACGCAAGTTTTAGTACAAATGGTCAGCCTTAAAATGTTTCTCTTCTTATTTTCCTTTGATACTGTTCTACGGCACTTTCTGATATCAAACTTTAACAATTATCAGCTGCAGTTTTACTGTTCCACTTGGACGATAACGTTTTTTAATAGGAATGGTATGGGTCCGAAGCTAACAGTTCCCAATGAGGTTATTTAGTTTAGAGGTTAGCTGGTTTGCTAACCCTTTCTGTAGCATAACCGTATATATTAGTCAAAGTATGAACGGTTCCCCAGTAGGGCTGCCGTATATGTTTATGCGATCAGAGTTATGTATATGAGGTTAAATTTAAATAGCTGGGGCCATCCGTGTTCAAGTTGGGACATGTTTTTGGTATTACGTAAATTGCTGTATAGACAAAGCGTGTGTACGCTATGGCTTCAAGTACAATTGTTTGTACAAGTTATATAAATGGTTCTAGATGTAGAAGGAAACGTGACGATCACAATGCTGGGATCTGTGGAATGACAATAGCTGAATATGGACGCATTTTAGCGAGCCTATATTCTGACGAAGAACATTTCGTTGACAGCGGCAGTGAATACTAGCCTGATCAAAATGAATCCAATACATGTGATGAAAGCTCGGATGAAACGCAACTTGAAAAAAATAATAATGTTACATCTGGTAATGATAATTCTTAAATTGAAGAAGAAAGTGCACAACGAATTTTTTAATTTATAGCTAAGTTGGGGTAATTATCTAGGCACTGGCAAAATTTAGTCATCATTCGAATCAAACATTTATATTTGCAATTCCGGGATTAGAAGGACCACGATTCTTGAAAGGAATAAAGAATTTAGAAGACATGGATGGTTGCAGTGGTAAGCCACCAGGTCCTAATTGTGAGAGAAGAGATTCTGGTTCCGAAACAATTAACAACGCAATGTTGTACGCTAACTATAAATTGATAACGCGTTTCAACAGAAAAGCTGGCATTATCAAAGCGGTAATAAAACTGTTCCTTACCACAAAGGAATTTTATAACAAAGCGTACAAAAACACATTTACACACAGAATACCATATACCACTACACCACCATAAGCAATACGACCTGAACACCATTGCAGCACTCACAGACTTAATTGTGTTAGCCAGCTTTTACCCGAAATCCCGACCAGTATTGTTCCGTTATATGTACATACTCCATTAACTAAGTGTCAGAGACCACATAAAAAACATTATCTTATAAATACCTAATGAAAAGCATAGACAATTATATTTTCGTTCTATTTCAGTAGTAATTACATTGTTTCTAGCTTTGTATTGTCATTCATTGCAGGAATTACAATTTTATGTTTTCAATCGATATGATTCAAATTAAGAAACGAAATAAATTTTTTGCCCGAAAAACCTCGGCCGGTATTGTTTTACACGATCAAACAGGTGGTTAATTATGGTGGTAAATTATTCACATTGAAATTAGAAATAAGCTAGAGCTTTGTTCATTTAGTATCAACTCTTTCTTCCGGTGTTTGAAGTTAATTTACTAATACATCGTCTAAGAATATAATGAGTTAATGACCGCACGACGGAATGAACTTCAGCATGCGCCATAATGTAAATATGAACACATTTCGTTAATGAGCATTTATCGTAGACAAATGAATAGAAAGTATACGAATGCAACGAACTCTAATTGCATTCAATGTACAAACCTCATGAAACATAAGCAATTAAACGAAAAATAACAAACTAATTCCTACGTATGAACAGATATAAACAAACACGAACGAAAAACAGTAAACATTACTAACTAAAATGTACTACATATTTGAAAATTGTTCAAACAATAATATGTAGTTTGGCATAATTGATTAGGAATAACAAAAGTGTAACGTACATATTTACAATAGCAATATATAAAATATTTCTGACAATAATAATTGTATTGAAGTGCTTCATAACCTAAAAATTTGTATTCCACATGATATTGTACGAGTACAATATACATATTATACATACATTACATACTTTTTTCGATGAAATGTAAAATCGGTTTTATGTTCTGGTCTTGCCTAATTATGTCATTACGTATTTTGTCTTTTATGGTCACAGAATTCACTCTTCTTAAGTACTTCATTTCAGTTGCCTGCACTTTACTCTTCTCTTCCTTAGTTAAAACCCAAGCTTTACAGCCATGAACAAGAATTGGTCGGTAAATCGTTTTGAAGACATTTTCTGTCCACTTATTTATCTCTGTTTCATGTTTTCCAATTTGCTCTAGACTGACTCGAACATGTTCGTAGAAGGAAACTTGTTCAATTTCTGTTTCTTTTATCCTTATGTTCATTGTTTGCTTCTCCTTAGTGATTGCCCTTACTTTAGTGTTATTTTTGTTTATTGTCATTCCATTTTTTCCAGTCGATCATTCCATATATCTAATTGTAAGTTGTATTGCAACTTCCTCTCACTTCCGACTATTACTACAATGCCGTGAGCAAAAAAGGCATCCCGAGAGAGGTTACTGGATCCTAAATGTATATGCGGTTTTACGTGTTTTTCAACTTCTATCACAATCTCATCCAAGTAGGATATAAGCAGCAGACGGCTTAGGCTACCACCTTGTCTTACTCCTTCAGCTAAACAAGAATCGAGTATGGAAATATTATATAATTCCAGTAAATTTTTTATTTGCAAATTTAATTGGTAGAATTTTAGCATTTGAGTTGAGGGTGATGTTGCACTCTGAACCAATCATCTATTTATTGTGCCCCTCTACAAACCATTTTGTGGCGGCTTTCTTTGCTAATAAATTAGCTTTTTCGTTGCCACTGATTCCAGTGTATCCTGGTAGCATAGTGCAACTTTGTTCTCTCTGCCTAGATTGTTTAATTTCTTTAAGCAATTGCCAGACTAATTTTGATCTGATTGTGTTAGAACCCAGTGCCATTATGGTTGCTTGACTGTCGGAGTAAATTGCAATGCTTTGCTTCCTATAGTTCCAATCAAGATTCAGTTGAGCATATCTTCCAATAGCATTGATCTCTGCCTGGAAGATGCTGGAATAAGTTCCCATTGACTCTGAGTATTTGATTCCTGGTCCGAATACCCCTGCATCTATCAGTTTTGGAACCGTCCGTATACCATTTAATAGTATTTTCCTTTAAGGAGTATGTGGATCGTTCTCCTTACCATTCTCCCTTGTTACTTAGCCTCGTGATGAAGTTTGTTTCGAAGCTATATTTCCCACATTATATTAAATTAGAACCTATGCAGGCTAATTAAAGATGCTTTCTTATTTCCCTGAAAATTAAAATGTTCTCAACAATTTAAATTCTACCGAGTTGCATATAAAAAATGTCGCATGTACCAGTAGTTGTAATTGCAAATTCTATGGTATTGACTAACTACTAAAGCAAAGTTTATTTATACTCTTTTTACCGCTTCTTATTTAATCATTAATAATTTCAGTTAAAACGCAGGAACCTACAATGCGAGTACACAGCAGTCATCTCCTCGTTCATTAAAAAATATTGTGAGGGTCATTGTGAGGCTAGACAAAATAGAATACACTCTTTCCCTAAGTAAACGTCATCTTGTATCCTTTCGCCTATAACGTGCCAACGAGATGAAGTTGGTTTATTTTCGTTAGCTCACACAAGAGTTCTTATATCTCTTGCGGACTTTTCTTGATCTTTCGTAAACTTAAGTCCTTTTTGCCGTGAATGAGACCCTAGGGCGTCTCTTTCAGCTTCTATTTTCAAGTTCCTTTCTTCTTTATACTTTTTTCACTATCGACACATTTTTGCTATTTGTCCTAGAGATGCTTCTTCCTGTAATAATACTGGTATCTATGGTACATCGGTAACTTAATAAATTACAAAAATATGTTATGAGTTATTGCAGTATAATTTTAAAAACAAGTTTAGCGATACCACAAATTATAAAAAACATTCTTGTAGATATTTTGCTGTAACGCGAATAAGGCTCATGTTTGCAATAGTGTATGTATATGTGCATGTTTTTAAGTAAATACTTAAATACCCAAATGCTGAGAAGAATTAGTCTCAAAGAGGGACTGGTGTATAACTACGTTAACAAATTAATCGAATCAAAATGCGGATACCTTAAAATAATCTATTTAACTACACATTTCATTTTGACAACCATAGAACTACACATAGAAGATTATTGATAATACAGGGTCCGCCAAAGGAACCTGACGATTTTTGGTATCCAACTACAAATTTATGTAACAAGATATTAATTTTCGCATACAAGTAATCGATAGTATATTACATGCCATTTTATTTATGAAAAATAGTATCGCTTAAATGATATCCTTCACCGCGTATACACTGTTCTAAGCGATCTTGCAAATTGTTCATTACTCGCTCTAGCATATTCATAGGAATTGCACGAATCTCATTGCGAATGCTTTCTTTTAATTCCTGAATTGTTTGCGGTCTATTTAAATACACCTTGCTCTTCAGATAACCCCATAGCCAATAATTACAAACGGTCAGGTCGGGAGACCTGCTGTCACGGTCAATTCGCAACGATATGTGGAAATGTTGAACAACCTTTTGGAACTAGAGCTTCGTCGACAAAACATTGATACGAATACTGTATGGTTTCAACAAGATGGAGCAACAGCACACACAGCACGAGCGTCAATAGCTCGACTGCAAGAAATGTTTCCAGCAGCAGCAATTTCGCGAAATGGGAATGTTCTTTGGCCGACACGACCAAGAGTGTTTGTAATTATTGGCTATAGGGTTATCTGAAGAGCAAGGTGTATTGAAATAGACAGTAAACAATTCAGGAATTAGAAGGCAACATTCGCAATGAGATTCGTGCAATTCCTATGAATATGCTAGAGCGAGTAATGAACAATTTGCAAGATCGCTTAGAACAGTGTATACGTGGTAAAGGATATCATTTAAGCGATACTATTTTTCATAAATAAAATGGCATGTAATATACTATCGATTACTTGTATGTGAAAATTAATATCTTGTTACATAAATTTGTAGTGGGATACCAAAAATCGTCAGGTTCGTTTGGCGGACCCTGTATTATCAATAATCTTCTATCTGTAGTTCTATGGTTGTCAAAATGAAATGTGTAGTTAAATAGATTATTTTAAGGTATCCGCATTTTGATTCGATTAATTTGTTAATGTAGTTATACACCAGTCCCTCTTTGAGACTAATTCTTCTCAGCATTTGGGTATTTAAGTATTTACTTAAAAACATGCACATATACATACACTATTGCAAACATGAGCCTTATTCGCGTTACAGCAAAATATCTACATCACATGTTATTACTAATTTCGCAAAGAATTAACTAGATCAATCCCACTTACAGCTGTAAGCTAGCTATTCTTGTATTCAAACATTTTACTTTTTTTTCATACAAAAAAGTCATTTACATTCTGTATAAAATCCTGCGACTCGACTAAGTTTGTCCTCAGAGTTAGACATGAAATTTCCTTTACTTCATCTTACGACGTATCCTTTTACAATAGTCATGGTTTTCAAGGAAACCGTTGACCTATTTTAACCTAGAAGCAGGCACGTTGGCGTCGAAGTTTTATCGTTGTTGTTTTTATCTATTCGATCCCTACTCAGTGCCCGCCAAAAGGAATTTGTTTTCTAATCTTTTCTACTAATCTGGGATACGTTGACAGGTGACCCGTAGCCCTATTTTACCAGCCGTTGAACAAAACCTAACGAAATACATCTGTAAATGCATCCGTTATTATTAGGTACTAGCGCAAACTTACCACGTAGGATCTTATAACTAATTTAGAAAGGTCTTCTTTAACGGTTTGCCTTCACTCAAATCCATTTGCATTTGCAAAAGCTTTAAGTATTTTCTTATCGTAATCAACAAATGTACTGCTAAACATAAGTACAGTTTGTAATTAATAACATCTTTAAGGGAATGTGTATGGTAAACACTAACTACATTTATTTCTGTTTCTTAATTATCCCGTAATGGAAGCAGAATTATATTGGATCCTACTATAAAACCAAATTTATCAAATATTTACCAGTCAATGAGCTAACTTTGAAATGGAATCATTATGCATCTACTTGAGTATAATATGTAGATATATGTATATGGAAATGTGAATATTAGCGGCGAATTATAATGATTTACAAAATAACCTTTTATATTTCAATTAACGTTCATTGACATTTTTACATTAAAACTCTGACATTTTTTTTTATTGACATCCAGACCTACTTATACTAATAGTATCCTAATAATAATCCACTACAATTCCTCAAATTCAATTTATAATTTTAGAATGTATTTGTAAAATTTTAAATTGAATTTCTATTACAAATCTTAAAATAAATACATGTTGCACCGTCTCCAGTTTATAACAATATAAAAAAGAAAACTAACCACACTTCGACATATAACATATTACTTTCAATAAGATTCAACCAAAACTTATTAACACTATCTACTTACTAATTCTAATACATTAAGTGCTATTATTTGTATATTTGTATATCTGTTTTATATTATACAGGGTGTCCGCGATATACAAAGCATTCTTTTAAGGGATGATAGCTACAACGATTTAAAAACAAAAACATATAATACACCTTGAGTCTATCTGTAAGCGTAAACGAGAGAAAAAATTATGTCTAAAAAACCTTATTTGGTCAAACTGTACAAGAAAACTCATCCATATTGCTTCTTACATAACCAAAAAACCATATCAAAAATTAGGGTTGAAAATAACTGAAAACAACGATGAAAACGAATTATTTAATACTTTGAAATTGAACAGCGGTGTCATTTCTCTTACACCATACTGTACACGTATTCAATAGAAGCACAGATACAATCCAAGTATCATATGTTAATACGACCTTGAACTACATTAGACTGCAATTATGTTATGGCGCACTATGGGCAACTAGCTCTACGAAACCGTTTTGCTACAACGCGTCAAATCGCTAACCAATGGTTTGGAGAAGAAGGTAGACCTGTTACTATGCGTACACTGTATCGCCGCAATCGAGCCTTTGAACTCTTTTCATGCCGTCTATGAGCAGTGCTTTCTTTGACTGCGGACCACTGTCGTCAACCCTTGAACTGGCGCAGAGAACCGCAGCATTGGAAACATTGGAATTCAAAGAGATATCCATCACACCTTGATGTTATTTAATAATTCCAGTTTCTACAAAGTAATGCCAGTGTCAAAAATTACAATTCGGTTCACTCTAAACATTTGGGTGAAGTCTTGCTGCATTGGTTTATATCCTCACTTATCGGGTAATTTGGGTAAATCATAGTTGCTATCTACTAAATAATAAAGTGCACTTTCCAAGTCTTATTCCGATGAGAACGTTAAGGACTGCTGCTGACTGTCGAATTCTTTTAAAAAATGTTACATCAACTAAATACAAATTATGTTACTAATAAATAATTAAAGCTTTCCTTAGAACGAAAGTCCATGATACCGGATAACATTTCGTGTAGCACATTTTATTTATTTTGAGAAATACATGTTACAATTTAATAAGGTAAATCAGTTAACTGGGTAGAATTTATTTACCTTATACACAATTAATATATCATAAACAGAATTAATATCTTATCTATCGTTTAAACATTACTCTCATAAGAATTAAAATAAACACAGCGTCATATATTCATAAAATAATAAATAAAAACACGCAAACTAAATAAGTTTGATGAAAAGCAGGTTATAATAGCATGTAGATTTATCGGCATTGATATGTTTATTTGTATATGTGAAAAATTAATCATTATTCTTATACACTACGATAGAAGTAAAATGTGCAATCACTTTATTTGTTTTTTTGTTTATAAAAACCCGTCACCATTAAGATAGATGAGGGTTAAAAATTCAATATGTAATATACTTCCTCCAACAAAGTTACTAAGCGGCTCCAAAACATATAAACTAAAGGTAGGTCGGTAAAGAAAACTAACAATACAAAGATAAATAAAGTAAATTACATATTTATAAATTATAAATTGAAACAACCAAAAATTAAATACAAATCATACAAAAAAGCAATTTTCCTAAATAGGTCTGAAATTCTACATCTACAAAATAATAGAAGTAGCCCTGGTTCTATGCTTAAATTTCTTTAAAATTAATGGGAGTTTTCAGTTATTACTAGCAGGCATTACTAGCTGATCAACTAGCAAGCTAGTTCATCAGTACCCGTACTATATCGCAGTAGACCTCCCCATGGGAAATACCCCTACTACCAGGTACAAAATGTATGGCTGAAAGCCACATATGCATCAATAACGTTGTCTTTAGAAATTACATTCATCAAATATTCATAATATTTACTTATCGCAATCGTATATAATTTAATTACATATTATAATTGCAAAAAACCGATATATAAATATGATAGATACATATATTAAAATAACAAGAATTGGCACATACAGTGCACTGCTAGAGTGTTCGTATACAATGCTATCCAAAAGTAAATGTTGAATATGTAGAATCACAACAATTTAATATTAGGAGTGGCATATTAGTTACCTCCAACTCCACTACGTCATATAAAACTATTTGAACATTTCAAGCCAACGCATTTCAATCCTCATTTATACATGTAGACTGGGGTGCATAATTAACTACAGATTTAGAAGAAAATACTATGTATTAATCGCTACAATTGTACTAACTGTACCACTGCAGTGAAGTAATACAGTAGGGAGAAGTGGTGTAAATACGCGAATAAAAAAATGAGAAATTCATACAAATCGTAGTAACAGACATTTCGTAGAATGTAAGTCATAAACTTGCAATTTGATGGAGTTATTGTATTTCCATATTCAAGAATACTTGAAAAGCATGAGAGGAGAACCCGAACCTAAAAGGCTTTAGATTCGGAGATCGTGTTTGCAGCATTTTGCACTGATTTACCAACTAAAAAGTGATTTAATTGTACACTTAATTCTAACATCCTCTATATGTTTACGCCTTTTTACTCAATCCATTGTCAAAGGTACAATTTCCACTATCTGTAGCTGCATAAAGGTTTTTATCTTTTATAGTGACAGTCGAATATCATTATTATCATTATTATTTCATGAGGCTGTCGAGTTGTTTGAAGTACTTCTCTTTGCAAAAATATAAAAAGATTTAAAAGTGTCACGTTTTTATATCACTTTATCTTATATTCTGGGGCGTTAAAAATTGCAGAGCAGGCAACATGTACTTACATAGCTTCGATTTAATTTACGAACGCTGCAGGTGTAAACGTCCTTGTGGCTCATTCTATTTTTACTTTTTCGAATCTATACTAAGAAAAATGTATTGTGATTTTAAGGAACAATAATTTTTAATAAATCTGTTGATAGATTAAAGTCTATTACATCTTAATGCAATAAAACAGCATTGGCATTCATTGCTTATAAGATACGCAAAGCAACGAAACTACGCTTTTTCGAGTTTGATAAAAAATTGTTTGTGGAACATCAAAAAACAACAATAAAATGTCTCTATTTTGTTGTCGCTGCTAGTGAAAAGTAGTACTATACTAGTATAACTTGCCTTCATGCGAAGAACGTCTTTATCCTGCTGGGACTGGATGCATCAATAACGGCAGTATCACCCGGGAGCGGCGCGTACCATCGCTACACGACAAGGAATGGAGTCAATAAGTCGTCGTATGGGAGCAAGAGAGATGGCCATGCCTCCTCAACTCGCTTCCATAATTGCCAACGTTAGCCGGGAGAGCCACATAACGTTGAAGTCTCCGACCGTTCATATTCCAGACATGTTCGATCGGATTCAAATCCGGAGAACGAGCTGGCCATGGAAGCATTTGTATACTGTGCTCTTCCACAAAGGCTTGTACTACAAGCGCGGTCGAGCTTTGACGTGCATGTACAGCACACGTGCGCGCCGCTGAACATAGTTGATGTGTTATGGACTAGCACTCCAACTACGTATCGGGGACCCTTCCTCAACTGTTGTACACGCAGCAGACCATATATAACAGCACCTCATGCCATAATACCCTACTGGCGGTGAATATAGCGTGGCTGAATGCACTCCTCAAGCAGACGGTCACCAGGTCGCCGACGAACCAAAATCCGCGCATCACCAACGCTCAATTCGAATCTTGATTCGTCAGAAATCAAGATGTGCCTCCACTCGGCAACCCATCGATGTCTTGCGTTGACCCACTGGTACCGTATGCGGCGGTGTCCGACCGCTCGAGACGGCGCGCAGAGATGCACCCGCCATATGCATCGCCACAACCATTCCTCGCTCAAACTTGATTAAGTACTGCGATCCATCAGCCATTACACAGTGAATACAACTACATACTGGACCTTCATACCACACTAAGAACGACTGGATTCTGCCACCCTCTTCGGTCTCCATGGGGATGGCATGTTCCACCTATCGGAGCCGCTCAGTAAAAGATGCGATGATAGCAAAAGTCGAAACTCGCTGCATAAACTCGGCTATAGGAAACCTTGACCTTCCGCAAATTTTGTGGATGTATCTTTACGCGCGCATATTTTAGCAAAAGAACCTTTGATTATTTCGTCAAAGAGTCGACATCCTTTCAAGAAATGAGAAAAACGAAATGAGTGAGAAAATTTGGATGTTTTACCTCATCGCATTTAGGAGACCTAAATTGTCTGTCTTTATCTGAAGTTAAAATTATTATTAAAATTATAATTCTCAGTACTCCCTATTACTGGAAAAAAATCTGTCTAGCCCAACCCAACCCTAGTCCTTCATTTACTTCTAACATAGGTTTTCTCGTATCTCTGTCTGCATCTTACAGTTCAGTTTAGTATTGTGCTTTCGTGTGATAACTGTGCCAGTGTGTACTAAGTATTTGCTTTAACCCTAGGATGTACGCGTAGAAATTTTTACACAGAGATGCAAGCCCGTGATGTGCATGCTAGTGTTAAAGTGGTGCATGAATATTAAAAATTCGAATGACAACAATGGGTTCTAGAAGTAGACGGAGATATGTGAACCACCCAGATGTTTCTAGATATTTTTGTGGTGAATACACTTTCAAGGAAAGCAAAAAACCTATATCTCACTTAAAAATAGGACATACTTGCGTATTTTGACGTCCATTTAAGAGACGCGGATAAATCTAGGACACCACATTTTGCATGCAAAATATGCATAGAACATTTACGACAGTGAACAAACGGAAAGAGAAAGGGCTTAAAATTTGGAGTACCTATGGTATGGAGGAAGCCAAAAGACCATCATGAGGACTGCTATTGTTATTCTATGAACATCAAAGGCTTTTAATCGGATTAAACAGCATAAACGGACATACCTTAATATGAAGTCTGCAGGGAGACCTCTTCCTCATTCTGAACAAATACCTGTTCCAACGTAAGTAACTGATCTATCCGGAGGACGACTCAGATACATCGTCTGACGAGGTGCAGTCCCAGAAAAATGGAGATGATAGTGATTATTCCAGACTTTCGGCAAGAGATCGGAACCTCTCAAAGGGGTCGTCTGAATTGCTTGCTTCCAGATTGGAGAACTTACTGAATTCAGATATGTAGTAATATTACATATTATCGTGCCAGATAGAAGGATTGAAGCAAAAGGGTCTTATTTAATACACAGCAAGTGAATGGCGTCTTTTTATAGACACTTCATCGCAAAGTTTAATAAGTGCACTTTTACACAATGGTAATAAACATGGTTCTATACCTATTGAATATTTCACCTGTATGAAAGAGGAATACGAGATAATATCATTAGTCCTGAAACATATCAAGTATGAAAAGCATTATTGGGTGATTTGTATGCATCTAAAAATGGTAAACTTTCTCTTTTCAGTCGTTACGCAAAATATAGTTTTTATGCCTTTGAGGCAGCAGAGCTAATGGCAGTACTGGATTACTAGAAACTAAGCTTTAAGAAATCTTTTAATTCAAGAAGAACATAACGTTCTTAACGAACCATAGGTTGACAGAAACAATATCATCTTTCCACCACTACATATCAAGCTGGAGCTTATAAAGGAATTTGTTAAGGCTTTACCTGAAGATATATTTTGAGGGGGACAGAATACATTTGTGGGACCAGAAACTTTTTGCGACATAAAGCAGCAACACTAGAGAAGCTCAAAAGTGAAGTAGGACAAAGAACATCCAAATACTGGAAGAATTTCTACGCTATGAGGCGAGCCAAATCTCCTCTGAAAACACACAACTAAAAGAGATCTTCAGAATGCATTAACCTGCGCAAAACCAATATACGTATATTGACAGAGATCATTTCAGGCAACTGCAAACTGAATGGACATCTAAGTAAGCTTGGAATAACAAAGGAACCGAATGTCGATTTTGTGGGGAAGAGGATGAAATTTTCATTCAGCTACTCTCGAACAGTTCTACACTGTGCAACTTAAGCACCTAGGAGCACATGAAATTGAAGAGGAAGAATTTACCCCTTCCGAAGTCTTGCAGTTTTAAAAAGAATCAAACTATTCGGTAAGCTGAAAATACAGCGAGAATAGAAGACACAATAGACCTTTTAGGTACGAGTGAGTCACCACCCTACACACTACATACAATCTAGCATACTGATGTGCAGCATTGAATCTTGCCACAAGTTTCCGTAAACTAACACAAATATAAATTGATACTTGAAAATAACAAGACCTTGAGATTTTGTTGATAAAAGTTTCTACCCCTACGTGTAATAAACTTGTCTAAATACTAATACATAGAATTTTGAATCTGGATATTCAAAAATCTCAGTTATTTGTAAGATCTTGTGGCTGTGCAGTAAGTTTTGACAAAACAAAAGAATTTAGAACAGATAGTTTGTCGTAGAAATGGCTTGGCGAGTTATTCATTAGTAAAAACATATTTTTCTCCAACCGTAAAAAAAGTATGACATATTTTGACTGTCAGGAGCAGGTCAGGAGTATCTAAGGTTGTCATTTTGCATACTGATCCAAGAAAGTGGTATCTAAGCAACAAAAATATTCACTTTTAATCCTAGTAAGTAAAAGTGGTTATTTTTAATCCTAGGATTAAAAAGTATTTTTAGTATTTTAGTTTTAGAGTTTTAATTTATTATTTAACGATTTTTATTTAGTTTTCAACAAATTGGACCACTAATAATCACAAATGAACGCAATGACAACGAATGTATGACTAACGTTTGACAACATATCCATGACAACGTCGATATAACTAACTTACCTACTTCGTTTTATTATCCCAGTGCATGATTTCGGTTGAATAAAAAATAGACTTCGTATTATTATCGCAATGCATGATTTCGGTTGGAGAAAAAATAGTATGTTCCATTCGGATTAAAAGTGTCATTTCGACTCATACATACAATTTTAGATTCGCTGGGCTACGCTACGCTCCGCCTCGCAAATGTAAAAGTGTACTTGTCGAAAAGAGACATTTTTAATCCTAATACAACAATCTACTATTGGTGGCAACTATCTATTTCAATAAGTCAAGTCGGGTTATTGGTATAGGTTTTCAGCGCACATTTACATTTTATAAAGCATTACGTTTTATTTTGCAAGAGGAATGCAATTATTTAATGGATACTTTGTTAGCATTGTGACATTGCACCATTACCAACTTCAAAGCAGGTTATAGTTACGTTGACTGTAAGTATAATTCTGATTTTATTCGTCTAACTGCGCGGCCTTCTGCATAATTTTATCACTTGGATGTATACCAAATAGTTTATGATCTTTTGATAGTGGTGTTGTGCTAGAATTGTCGAGGACCGAATTAATCTCCATTTAACAACATCTACATTCTAAATATATTGCATATAAACATTTACAACGTTAATAGATTCATCTATTCAATATATTCAAATATTTAGCATTAGCACAGTGTATTATTTGGATTGGAGGATTTGGATTTAAGAAGACGAATACATGTATGCTTGTTGTTGCCTTCTCTGTACTAAGAGTCGGGAAATGATATTGGACAATTTTATACCAGAAGAATTAAATATTAGTAATATTCTATGTGCAAGCATTTATTTCTGTGACGTAGCAATTGTAATAACCGTTGTGTTCTAATTTTTCACGATTCATGTTAAGAGGTCGGGAAAAATTGCTGTGTATGAGATTTCGATCCGGCGATGAGTTTCTTACACCGGCGAAGTTCTTGTTTAAGTAATTCAAATCCACTGAGTCAGGTGGGGGCAGTCTTTTATTATTCGTTGTAGGATTGCGTTTTGCAAATTCCCGCCACAGTTCTTTTCCGCTTTTTGTGATTTGGCACCTGTACTAAAAATACGCTTTCTTTTCTCGTGCCATCGCCCTGTTTCTCTCATTCCGAAGCTATTTATAATAGCTAAGGTGCGAGACATTTTAAGTTCTTCTGTGCCGGATAGGCGCTTCGTTACGTTTCTTCATAAAGCAACGGATATTGTAGGTTTACCAAGACGCCGATGGCCTGGTAGATGTAAATTCTACATAAGGGGCATGCCTATCAAAAAGTCGCAGAATATGTGAGCTGAAAAATTGTAATTTAGTGTTGACGTCCAGCGTGTCGAATATCAGATACCAATGCACGGCATACACATCTGCTTCAAAGGCTACCCTATTAAAATGGTTGAATGATCTAATACGTAATCTTTGGGTTGGTGGCAACTTATTAAAATTAATCGGTAGTTCACAGAAGACGCAATGAGAATCTGTCATAGCGCTGCAATCAATAGTCCCAAAGTTAGTTATTAGAAATGTATAATTTAAAAGTCATGACAAATGGTTACCCGTTCTCACAATAAATATGTACAAGCAAAATAATCTTTACTGAGATATTTTCTTCTAATATAGCCACTTCTCCAAACAAACTTTTAAAATACCAAAGAAACTTGAATATCGAAAATAGAAGTTGTAAAGGAGAGACCTCTGTATCCGACAATTAGGTGAACCAATTTAACTAAATGGTCTGTAAGAGGCTAATAATAATAGGTATATAATAATAGTAATAGGCTGTGTAGCGCAGTGGCTAGCGCGCTCGCTTCACAGTCTCGGGGTACCGGGATCGAATCCGGTGCGATCTTTCTGAATTTGGTTTTCTGTAGTTTCCCAAATTCCACGGCAAATGCGGAAAGATAACATCTTAAGTCGGTCTACAGCCGCAGGCGTAATAATAACTCATGGCCAGCCGATGCCCCCTGTAATTGGCGCAAGCTGTTGGGGGATGCTAAGGCATGAATTATTATTATTATTATTATTATTATTATTATTATTAAGATGACAAAGTTAAGTATGTAGTACATAAATGGAAGGGACCATCAACGAGAAACTACACTAACATCTTCTGGATGCTATATAAGTGGTTTAACTTATATCCTACCACCATAACGGTCATCTATTTCGGCTTGTATATATGTACTATGTATATCCCAGTCTTAGATCTCATTGATATATCCAGCACAATTAATTAAAGTGTAAGTAATCTATGTTGCAGAATTAGTTTATAAATGACGATATGATTTATCAGCTTTAATTTATTATCTAAGTTTTGATGAATAGATCACCAGTTTGTTGTAATAAGAAAATGCATTTACCAAATGAGTAGTAAAGTAATAACGTTTATTGAAAGGTATGTACATATGTTGATTATGTAAAAAATTAAATTACTACTCTATAAACATTTGCATTGGAAAAGTACAAGTTAGTGCACAACAAAGTATTTAGCGTGTCACAGACATTCCAAAACTAAACATCTCATCAAAAAGCCGTTGGCAGGTTCAAAATTTTGTAGTACGCACTGATGAGAACTAAAAAGTTAGAAACATTTGTCCATGTCGTCGCGGTGTGTTACACATGTGTGTCACACACCAAACTTTCTCCAAATAGTAAGTCACAGCTGTTGCAATAAAAAGTTTGTTGTTGGACTTCCCTACACATCGCAACAACATAAAAGACACAGTTGTTTGTCTTGAAGATGTGCAGTAGCAGAGTCAAACTATGTATGTGCTGTTGGCCGTTGCACAATATTTGTCAGGTAGTTCAATGTTCTGATATTTCTTAATCAATCTGTGTAGAAAGCGGACTTCCAGGAAAGTAGATATCGATTACAACTCCTGCATCACATACTGACAAGGAAAAGAAATCTTAAGGCACAATTCTGTTACCATGACTGAATAGTAGTCTTGTCTTTATGTATTGTATGTTAGATGTGTGTATTACACGCCAATTTGTTGCTCAGTAATAGTTTGCATCTGTATCAGTTTTTGTCATTCACCTTAGTGATACGACATACTTATGTATTTTTCAAGTAGGTAGTTCATTTCAATTAATTTCAATTTCTTAAAGATTGATGTATGCTTCAGCTTGATCAGTGTCTCCATTACTCCTGGTGAAAATCGTTGCTAAAAACAAATGTAGATATATAACAAATTTACAATTGCTCTAATCAAAACCTGCAACTCTCTGATATTTCTGAAATGTCACTTATTTTATGTAACAATGTTATCTACTATTTAAAGCAATGTAAATAGCATGATTTGTATATCTGTCTCTAATTAGTAATGTACAGTTACTGCCTCTTGCATACATAGGAATTGTGTTATGTATGTTGAAGTAGGTAGGAAAATAGCCGACAAAGTTAAAAAATCTTTGGGCAAATAATTCATGATATGACCTGAAATTCTTTTGAATAGCCTATGATATTTTTGGACCTATACAGTTTAATTGGCATCGTTGTAATAAGACGCGAATTTCGATATTGTTTTATCATTTAAATTAAACTGTTCAAATGTCATGTGCAGAATCACAAATCATAGTGTGTTCAAAATATATACCAGTACTTTGTATGTGTTTTCTAGAATTAAATCTATGTTTATGCAGATATAAAAAACAATATCTATCTATTTTGATCAAAAAGTATTTTGATATTTGACCAGTACATCTTTTAGTGAGCCTGTGCGGGAGCACAAGCAAATATATAATACATATGTACTATATAGAGAATATTGGCGGTGACACTTGATGTCACATGCAAAGCCATATTTTTCTGTTCAAAGATGATTCGTTGAAGTAGATACTTTTCCACGTTCTTGTTATTTTTATGGTAATACGATATAACAAAATAAATAAATAAATGGAGGATGTCTGCATAGATCAATTGAATTTTAAGTAACTTGACCAACTTAGTATACAGGGTGTCCTAGCAATAAAAAGACGGAGTAGCAGCAATCGAGAGCTGGAATGCTAGAAAAAGTAAATCCAAAATACGAAGTCTCTACTCATATGCAAACTCTAGAAAAAGAAAATAATAAAGAATTCAATTGGCCTTACGCCTGGTCTGGACGAGCGCGGTACAAAGCGAACAAAGACTGCATACAGGCATGTATCATTATTTTACTTCTGTGAAAAGAAAAATGCACGTCCATATACGAGGTTACTAAAAAGTAACTACTAACAATACTCCATAATAAAGATCAAATCATTAATTATTTTTTTCCAGCAGTTATTAAAATTAATTACTTAACTTTTTGTTTAATTTTTAACACCGCTAGATAAAAAATGAGTAAATAGTTTATTAATTAGTTATTTACTGTAAAAAGACCACATTATTAGAATCAGCTATTATAAACTACATACTTAAGCACCATTTGTCCTCTCTCACTGCCACCGAAAAAGTTAGCCAGCTCTGTAGCAAGCAATCGATCATCTAGGTGCGTTATTGATATTAGTTGAGCTAGTTGTCGAAGCGCCTTATCAATAGTTTGGCTATTGGTTTATGAATACGCACTTACATATGTTCATACGATTATAAATTGTTTGCACTGCATTCTTTAGTGTCTCGGCGCATATAAACATACATTCAGTCAGGTCCGTAATATCATTTTCTAATATAAAAATTTCGTACGAAAATTAATAATTTTTCATTTCTTCGTTATTGTGGTATATTTATCCTGTTCGGACATTACATATTTACTACTCCGATTTTTTATTGCTGGGACACCCTCTATAAATAAATACAGATTCACTTAGATTCTAACTTTTTCTCTTTTTTTCCAGGACTTACTCATAACTTTATCAACGTT
Organism: Popillia japonica; assembly: GCA_004785975.1. NCBI lineage: Eukaryota > Metazoa > Arthropoda > Insecta > Coleoptera > Scarabaeidae > Popillia > Popillia japonica. Next base: position 63,122 of record SMLS01068101.1, read on the forward strand.
ACTGCGAGGCTCCATATACGAACGTTTGCGGTGGACGTTTAAACTGTACGATATCAACGGCGATGGTTGCATAAGTCGCGGCGAATTATCGGAAATTGTAGTGGCCGTACATGAACTGATGGGGCGGAGAGCACATCAAGTGGAAGACGATCGCAAAGCTCGTGAACAGATAGACAGGGTATTCAGAAAGCTGGACCTGAATCAGGACGGCGTTATAACAATAGAAGAGTTTATGGAATCCTGCTTGAAGGACGACGTGATTACTAGGTCGCTTCAGATGTTTGACGCGGGGCTATGATGTTCGCAGTGATGTCCTAGCAAAGGTGGACAGTAATCTTAGTACTGCCCGTATAGATTACGTGTACTGTCGCGTTTAGCGACTGTAAACGCAACCGTTTTCATTTGCGTGAGCGATTTTGTGATGATGATCTTATGTTACGTTATAATAAAAATGATATAATACTAGATTGCCATCATTCAGTAATTTCTAAAATATAACGTGAATATGTAGGTACCGCTTCATTTACGTTGAGTCATGGGTATATCATTAAAGTTTAAATTGATTAACATGTTGTACGTAACGACGTTTAAAGTGATAGAACATTATAGGAAGGCGAGTAAATTTTCTCTCCTTCGTGAAACTACATTCCTATGTCTGTGTACAGGTATTAAAATCAATCAACATACGTGGAAACTTTAAATCTCCATACTCGGTACTTCCCAGGCTGGGATGTAAATGCTTCAATAAAATCTTGGAAAACTCCCGTTGAGATATAAGAAATTAAACCAAATAATTCACTGTACCAAAATAAAACCTGCACATACTGTGATAAGAATATACATACACTAATTAATGCTGCAAATACTGTATAAAATCTATTTATGCAGTTTCTTTTTGTTTAAAAACAAAGTTATGTGTAATAGTTATATGCCTCACTCGCAAATATTTCTCTCGGTATTTACTCATTTCATGAAGTTCTTTAGCTTATTTTTTCAATAAAAATTGGTAAACACGTTTTTTTAGTCTTAAATACTGAAACTAGTTTGAAATGCTTGACACAAATGATAATAAAAATGCATTGTAACATTTAGTAGGAGAAGAGTTCAAAAAGGTATCACGTTTGCGGCATATAAAAATGTGTTTCCATACAGTACTGTATCATTGCGAGAAACTTCATACAACTTTCTTAAGTGTTTTGAAAGTCCACAATTTATTGTTCTTTTATGGATTTTCAATAACTGCATAGTTATGGATTTTCAAAACTCAAACTCTAAGTAATTCTTAAGCTATAACGCGCGCCTCTCTTGAAAAATACAGAAAGAAGTAACCGAAAGAAGAAATATCGATTTAAAGAAACTAAAACAAATAGCAAAGTGGTATTAGTAGACCGCTTTAGCCCATATATAAAAGAGCAAAACTTTTCAAAACAAAATGTAAAATTAAGTTAAATTTATAACCTATGATCACGAGGACATTTACGTGGCGCTTAGTATCTCTATTTTATCGTTTATATACTTACTGAAGCAAATCACAGACTAGATAGGGGCTCCCGGGTCTTCACCGCGCAACAAATAAAATAAAACTACTGCTAAACAGTGCTTTGATTCATTTTATTCTTTTATTATATACAGGATGATTCTCAATATATGCGACAAACTTTAGGAGTTGATTTCAGGGGTTATTTTGATCATAAAAGTTCATAATGACATATGTATGTTCAAAACCGCTTAGTTTTAAAGTTATACAATCAGCCCAAGTACATATATATCATTGCTGTTACGAAATAAAAATGTTATGTTATTCTATAACAGATCAAAAAATAACAGTATCCATAACAAACTCTACTCTTTCTCCTAGTATGTATCCGATTAGACAACCATCTGTTAGTAGATCTGTTATACATAACAGCATTGTTAAGATGTTATAAGGAAATAAGTTTTTACTACATACAAGAGAAAGCGCTTAATACCGATACACATCCATTGAAAAAAGATACTCTATTTCCTAGCATTCGTGTATAGAATCGGTGATAGTCGATTTCTAACAGGATCATGTGATCATGTTATGCTTTGAATGTGTGAGCACGTGTGAAGAACGGCATGGGTGAAGATGCTGCATATGCTGGCATAGTGGTGTTATACCTATGTGTAGTTTGAAAAGTTGAAAAAAGTCAAAAATCAGTAATGAACAAGAACGAAAACGTTTACCTAATACAACAAAGAGCAATATTACTATTTATTAACGTTTGTTGAAACAAATAGAATTATTATTAATGGTAAAACTAAGTCTAATCCAAGAAACACAATCAACGAGCTTTGGAAACATTTGCAGTGGAAGTTAACTCAATGGATTTAGGCCCACCGAAACAACAGATCAGTTTCTTCCACTGATCTGCAGTTTCTGATGGGCCTAAATCCAATGAGTTAACTACCACTGCAATTTTTTTCCAAAGCTCGTTGATTGTGTTTATTTGAGTCGGGAAGTGAAAAAGCATGAAAGTGACACGGGAGGTGGGCCACAATTAAAGAAGGATATAACAGAACAGGAGAAACCGCTTTTATCATATTATACATTTGGGTGAAGAAGCACTTCCGGTGGAGTTAACTTACCGTGCTTGAGCTCTTTCTAATTCCTCGAAGAGAAAAACATTTAACAATCCATTCATCTTAAATCAATGTGAAATAACAGTGTTATTTACATTTAAGTATCTGACACTTATGTCTAACAACAACTCGGGAGGTGCTGTTGAAAATTAACTGAATATTTAATTTTAACGTTTTTGGTTAGGTGTAACATATACTTGAGAGATACATACTAGCAGTAAGTGTTGAAATTGTTTTTTTCTGTTATTTCTCAAGGTTAAATGTTAACCATAACATGAGAAGGAAATGGTAACAGTAAGACAGTAGATAGATACTTTCAATTATGCACAAGCTAAATAACATACAGAAGTTTGTATTATAACAGCATTGTTATTTTCTTAACAGGATACATACTTGGGGTGAATGTTTAATAGTAAGTTAACACAATTAATGTTTTCATTATAAATTAACAAAATAATTAGTAGAACAAAATTAATCTTACAAACTGTTGAAAATGACCGCCCCCAACTGCAATACAAACTTCTATCCACCGCCGCATTGACTGGTGAGTCCGTTCTAAAATACCAAGGGTATTTCGAATTGTTTGAAAAGCTGCGATATTACGATTTCTCAGTTCATGGACATATTCAATAGGAGTCGTATAAACTAATGATTTAGAGGGACCCCAGAGAAAAAAGTCCAAAAAATTTAAGTCTGGAGACCAAGTAGGCCGCGGTTGTGGACCTCTCCGTCCCATCCACCGATCTGGATATGTACTGTCCAAAAACTCGCGGACAACTAAACTAAAATGAGCTGGACCACCGTCATGCATAAAATACATATTTGTAATCTCAATTGCATCAGAACTTCTTCCAGCAGTAGTGATTGCCCGTCTTCAAGAAAATTGCGGTATACCTCGCCATTTAACCCCATCGGTAAGAAATGTGGACCTATCAAGTGATATCCAACAATTCCGATCTACACATAGACAGAGAATTGATGTTGATGACGAGCATTCACTATTTCGTGCGAATTTTCTTCGGTCCATATGCGATTAATATGAGAATTAATAATCGCGTTTCTTTCCTCGGCGACGAATATTTGAGGATTTTGTGCAATTTTGTGTTGCATCCATTACCAAAATCCAGTCTTTACGGAAAATCTGCTGGCAAAAGTGCCTACACCCGTTGAATGTGATGTGGATACAGTTGATCTTTCAATATTCTCCAAACTGCAGCCTGACTAATGTTTAAAACAAACGCAATTTTTCTGGTGCTTGTAGTAGGATGTTCCTCAATTTCATTTAATAATAATATAATAATAATATCTTTTCCAATTGTGGAATTCTCACTGAAAATGGGTGGTCAGTGTCAGTCCTCCGTTTTTTAAAACTTCCCATTTCACTATGACGTTAGTGAAGTCGGGCAAATATTGAATAATGCGAAATGATACGGTTCTGGCATCGTTCTTCATAAAAAACATCTAGCAGCTCCCAAATTTTCGTTGGCAAGACCGTAAACGAAATGTATATCGCACATCTTTGCATTCGTATAATTCATTTTAGAGAACAGAAACTGGCAATAAACTGAATGAAAACTGTGACAACTATTCACAAAAATTGAAATGACAAATGCACAATTCCCTCTCAACACAATAGTTTTTGAAGAACCAACTGTGAGAGTATATCGTGTTAGTCATAGTTCATAATTTATTATTAAACAATCAATAACTTTAAAACCAAACCGTTTTGAACATACACTCATATGAACTTTTATGATCAACATAACCTCAGGAATCAGCTCTTAAAGTTTCTCCCATATATAGAGAATCACCCTGTATATTTACACTACTACATATATGCCGACCAAAACTCGGAAGCCTTCATAATAGAACCCGAAAATCACTTTTTATTATGGACATAGCTTGTAACAGGTCTCTGGTCTCTGTTTTAGAACTATTTCGTTAATATTTTTGTTACTTATGAGAGAACTCTTGCAACAACTTGCAATTTTTGTCAAGATATTTCAAGTTTTTAGTTCAAAAAAGGGGATATGCATTTCATCAGCAGTCTACTCTTTAGCAAATTCTCCATATTTATAGTTAGTGCCTGAACCTTCCAGTCTGGAATTCTAAAGAATTTTGTCATCTACCTTATACATACATATATGTATGTACATAGGTCTCCTAATTAAATTTCATAACAAAGAAGTGACATCGAAGCAGTTCTATTCCATAACAAATTTTCTTCATGTTGTATTTTCGTAAATATATAGGACATAAGTACATATTTGCTACGTAATTAGCATAATAATAAATCCAAATTATGAATGTTCAGCAACTATATTTTTGCAAATTGCAGGAAAAAGTTTTAATTTTGAAGGTATACCTGCATTTTGTAGCTGTAATTCCATCATTATTCAGATATTGTAATACCATCTATAAATATCTAAAGATTGTTCTACCACCCTGCCATTACAGCAACAAAATTCAACTTTAATTTAAATTTAAATTGCTGAAAGTATCAGATTAGCTGGGTGAAGGATTAAGAGATTCCTGAAATAATAAGTGCTATCGCTATACAGTTAAGTAGTCTTATACTGACCATCTCACTGAATAAAAAGCAAATGCTATTTTAGCTATTTTGGCATAAGTTATGAAGATATATTTCACCAATTTGACGAACAAAATCATTTGATGTGGTATTAATCCAGATAAAGAATATTCATTAGTTTTGGACTCAGCTGAAAAACTAAATGATATGTAATAGCCTCCGAGTTATCGAATCTAATTTAATTATCTAGAACGAGACTAGTAAAGCTTTTTTATATGCAAACAATTTTTTTCAGGATTTATTAATGCATTCACTAGAAAATGTGTCCAATTGTCAGTTGAGCTTGTTTGATTTTATGCTTTCTGTCACATTTTTGAACAAAAAAAAAATCCAATTAAAGAATTGGAGATAACACCCAAATGTCGTTTGCTTAATAATTTAATCTAATTAATGTAGAGGGCAAAACAAGAATTTTTATCCTTAATCTTTACTAATTTAAACTGAGACATCGAAAGAAATGTATAGGAACTAAAAGATTCTTAAGTAAAAAGCCAAGCCTTGTGATTAGGCGAATAAGATCTCGCCCGATTTAAGTTTTACTGGGATCTAAAAAGTATACATATATACCTACTAGGGAGACTGCAATAACCTGCATCCGCAAACTCAACCGGAATCTTCACCGTTGGTGCGTAAATACCTGCAAAACGCCGAGTACGGGTATTTGGAATTTGAAAAGACGGGAAACCCGTTGTAGAGTCGGCTAGTCAAGATACTTTTAAAGCTATACAGGCTTTCAAATTTGATTTCAAAGTGGCACAAGTGCCACATAATGATGCGTAGGTATAATGAGGATAAGAATAAAACCACAGTTCTTCGTGAGAGATAACGTACAAGTGCCTCTATTGACTGTTATCATCAAATTACAGGTGGCCTCGCGCAAGCGCGACTTAACCATACATCTTAAGCAAGCATCCACTTAACAAATATCTAAATAATATGCAACACATGAAACTGAAAGAACTGGCGAAACATTACCGCATCTTGTCGAGATGGGTGCTGAACCACTTTGAGAGTAGTGAAAACAAACGGCTTAGCTAGAGCAGACAGTGTACAACCGTTCACAGTACCAGAACCAAGGTGTAGGAGTTCCTATGGTCGTATAACAGCTCTCGTTTGAAGTGAGCTAATTATCAGACACAGTTCTCTTTGGAATGAACTTATTCACATACACTATAAAATTCTCGGTGTTTATCCGTAGCAGGATGGCCTTCGTAAAGGTGTCTCTATGCAGGCTCAGGCCAAGGATGCTTACAGGTGTCTTGACTGGCCACTGGAAACTAAACAAACACATACTGATATTTCACGGAAAGGACGTCCATGTCATGAAGCAGTACCTCATAGTGTAAATTGCCGCCACCTAAACAAAAATTCTAACCATTTCAGGCCGTTGATATCTCAAGAATTGTGTTTAGTTGGGAAATTCTTATAATTTAATTTCATTTCAACTGTTGGTATGCAGAATACGTTAATTTTTTGACTTAAAACAAAAGAAATAACTCTAGATTATTATCATGAATTTTCACAAAGTAACAGCCGATAGTATTACATTTTTGAAACTCTAAATTACCAATGAAAAGCACTTGTTCGAAGACGTATAAGCTGTTATTTATGAGCGTTATTTTTTAGCTGCAGATATTGCATATTTTAGTTCATGGGAAAGCTACTATTCTATACCTATGTACTTATATCGTGCGTTTGTAATTTCAAAATTAATTTTTTAATATAATTTAGCATAACTTATTATACCTTATCATTATTTTTTAATATTAGATTTTTTCCCATATTAGTGTAAGTAGAGATTTTTATTATAATCAAAAATATCCATAGCCTTATCGAACTGGGTAACCACAAATAAGGGATTCGAATTAAGAGGTAGAGAAAGCCGGCAAAACACAACCAAGTCATGGTCGGTCAATTCGGTATCCGCTATTGGTGGATTCTTGGAGTCATAAAAGCCCATGGAGGATCAACAAAATCAATTGTATATACGTAGATGTAACCGAAAAATATCTGCGAAAAATGTTCTTTAATTTCTTATGTATCTTTTGTAATTAAAGCCGTGAAGGATGGCGATTACATATGACTACAGTTGTATATAAATCTAGCTTTTCCCGTTTTAATACAATAAAAAAAAACCAACAACCTACCTCTTTATTATATAAGGCGTCTTAAAAAGAAAAAGACAATGAATGAAAAATGAAAATATGTAGTTTTATTACTTTTAAATTCAAAATTTTTTGTGCAAATTTCTTTACAAACGCGACAAAAAATGTCAAAGGTATGTGATTATAAAGTATTGGTAGCACTACCACACTTCAAAACAACACTACCACAAAGAGTGTTAATAGCTAGCGATTGACGTTTACGTTCAATTGTTGCATGAGGATATTTCAAGAACAATTTCCGTCGAACATTCATCGTACTTAGAAACAACGTGTTTTCTGGCTCCATCTTGTAAGTATGTAATTGATGTTATATTCAGATTAAGGAAAATACAGTAAATTTTAGCGAATTAGAACGGTTGTGGTATTTTAGAAGATATTCCTTAAGCTATGTATGTTTCTATGTATGTGTTTTCAGGGCAACTTAATGACGCGTGTTACATATATACAATTTTGGGAAAACGTTTCAGCAAACTATTTGAACGATGCACCGCTTGAGATATCAAGGCAGACATGGTTTATTCACGACGGACCAACACTATACAGTACTAACAATTTTTCAATAATAGGAAGAAATACCGAAATGAAGGCATTTATTCCAAAATTTGTTTTATACCTTAGTTTCACTTTTATTCCAATGAAATACTTCATAATTTAATTAATTGTTTTAAAGTAATTTTTTTTTACAAATTACTCCAACTGATTTCCGTACATGTCATATTGAGGTTACTGATTCTTTAGCATGCAAACCCTTTTTAAAAAGTAAACTATGTTATCTCAGTTATATCGATTCTTATAACATCGACACCTGTTATTACAGAATGTTTGTTAGAGGCATTATTTACAAACATGTTAAGTTAATAGGCGGCACATATGTATAATACAAGTTACAGCTAACTTTAATGTGAACATTACTATCGTAATTGATCCAGTTTTTGGATTTATATTGCACATGGTTACACCTTTCCATTTTTGTCGCTTGTAAGACATTTTGTGTAACTATATATAAAAACAGCCAACCGGAAATGGACATCCCTTTGTACAAATGCAACAATTATTACACAAGATACTGATTTCTATCCCACCTTTTTTATAAAATTGTAAGTGCGCAATCTGTGAGAACATTGGAGATACCCTTAGATGAGCGACTTTATGCGGTGCTGATCCGTTTAATATAGTATAGTATAGCTTACATCTTCTGGATTCGACATAGATATATTATGTATGGAATATACACGGTATATTACGGTGTAACAAAGTCAAGAAGGAAACCTCATATTTTCAACCCAGAAGTGTATTATTAAAACAACTTATTGTTAGTAAAGGTAAACAGGTCTACTACATTATGTGTAATATTCATGTATACCTCTAACAGCTATAAATTAAAGGTAATTATAACAAGAAAAGACAATACCGTATAAATAGTCCAAAATTGATTATATGAGTGAAGCAGATGTGTTGATGCGTTTGAAACACTATAATACATGAATGAACAAGAAAATGAAGTAACTAATGAAGCAGAAATCAAGAAAATCAGTATTGATTAATAGTGGACGAGTAGACCAGCACAAGTTGACAAAATCCGTTTTCCTATATTTAAAGAAAAACAAAAATTTTCCTAACATTACCTAGATATTCGGAATACGAGGGAATTAGAAATGCTGAGTTCGAGTGCTGGCTCCGATTCGATCGATTTGGACCATTCGTTGTTTGGAAATAATTAACAACGCAACATTATTTGCAGCGAGATAATATTGCAACAAGACCTACAAAAACCCATTTACACAAACTAAATACACAGTAACAAGTGCAGAGGTAGCTCGACAAACCAATACACTTGTGGAGGTCACTGTAGGTTGCATACACCACTGAAAAACCAAAAACCAAAAGTTTGTACCATATTTTTTATACGAGTACATTAATAATAGGTACCTATCGTTAAATACGTTTTCATTTATGACACAACAAATCCCTTGATATTAATTTAAAAAAATTGAGTTGGCAGAATTGATTATTTGAAGTGACATTTAATTTAAAATTATCAAATTCAGAAAATTTGATACAAAATTAAAACCTGTACATCATGAATTCTGATAATGAAATAGAATGTACACCCCCGTAAATTCGTGCCAATACTGCAGTGGATAATTTATTACCGATAAAATCATTAGGGTTAGGGATTTATAATTTTAAAATGGCACTAAATTAATCAAGTTACAGTAAGTACCAACTTTACTTCACGCACTAGTGCTTAGAGTGGCTTTTCACGCACTGTAGTGTAAGTATGTTTTAGACCAAACATAAAAAAATACTTTTACGTATTGAAACAATATCTAATACAGCGCACGGAGGTAATGTTAATTCACTTATCAAATATTAAAACTTTTAGAAATCTTTAGAAAGTGTCGGGGTGTACACTGGTATTGTCATTCCATCCTAATTTAAGATACATTTGCCTGAAGACGTAAAGAAACCCTTAAATTATTGGTCTCTTCGTGGAAATAAATATTTGGAGATTATGACCGACACAATCAGTGTAGTAGAAGATATTTTATTTAATTTATGTCAATTTCGTGAAGTTTTTGTATCTATGTAGTATTTATATCACCATATCACCATAACGGGAAGAATGCACAGCAACAAATAAACGAAAAAAGCATAATTATCGAAAACAGCGGAAGGAAGCTGATTAAAAGTTTTGTGAAACAGGCGCCGTTGAAAACAGACTCACGAATAGACGGATTCCCAAAGTTAAGCATACCCAATACCCGTATCTAAACCTACAGTATTTGCGACGTCCCCGAAAATCTTCAAAAAAATTAGCAATTGAACTTGCAATCGCGACGGGGTTTTCAGTGATTGCCTCGTGTGCTAGAAGACATTTAATTAAGCAAGGACTTCAGGTATGTGTTGCTATTTGTAAACCACTAGTTCGTCGTGGTAATAAACAAAAACGTATACGGTATGTAAAAGAACACCAAGATTGGACTGTCGAAATAAGGAACCGCGTGTTGTATAGCGATGAATCTAAATTCGAAGATTTCGGTAGTAGAAGACGCAAGTATGTGCGTCGTATTTATTAGCAAAGAAAGCCGCCACAACATCATTTGTGGGACTGGAAGCATGTTGCAGAATAGGGATGAGGACCTATGAAGGAGAAGTCAAGAACAGGGAGCAGAAACTCACCCTCTGGGTTCCTGGTCTGAGACATTCCAAGGTATCCATTGGAAACTTCAATAAGCAAAGAACAAGGACGTTGCTAGAATTAAGTAGGAATAAACTACTTTTCTTATTATCTAGATAGTTTTTTCCACTTGTTAGGTCAATGATAACACTTGCAATTCGAACAAAAGTGTATATAAATAATTTGTGTTAGTTAAAATAAATAGTTTTAGTTAGTGTTCTTTGTTACTAAGTAACTGTTCAGTGTTAAATTAGTTTAAATAAATACTCAGGTGAAAATATTATCGCCTGAAGATTATTTAAAAACCCTAAAACGTAACAGTATACGTAAATTTAAAACAGTAAAAAATCTACATATTCAAAAATGGAAAATTCAGTGTGCAAGTGGTTTATTTCGTTGCAAGAGAGCAATATTCTCATTAGTGGATTAATGTTAAAACAAAAAGCTATGAATTTGCAAAAATCAGTCAATGAATCGTCAACATATATTGCAAGTAATAGATGGCTTAATAGATTCAAAAGACGGTACAACGTAAGGTTTTTAAAGATTTCAGGAGATAAATTATCATCACAACCAGAATTAGTTGATCCATTCAAGGACACATTGAACAATACAATTAAAAATGTTGACCTGTTACTGGAACAAATTTATAATGCGGACGAATCAGGTCTTTATTGGAAACTACTACCCGATAAGAGAGATATTGGCTCTGTGCTGTAGTGAATTGAGTGGCGGAATTTGTTAGTGATTAAAAGTCAAAAACCATTAGTATTACAGTTAAATAAATAGCAAAAAGGTATAAACAAGGAAGATAAGAGAATGGTAAGAGAATGAATAAATAGATTGTAAGATATAGATGAGTTTTGAAGCTAGATTTTATAAAAAGAGAATTATTTTCTGAAAGCGAGGTAAACTCCGACGGGTCGACCGGGTTGACCTTGCTTTTTCACGTGTTATAAGAATAGTGAACAGGCCCGTATTAAGGAGAGAAATAAAAGATAGAATAAAAATGTCTGATTCTGAAGGTACTGGTTCGGATGTCAAGAAGCGAAGGGGAGAGAACTATGAAGTATTTCAGAGGAGTAAAAAAATGTACAGATCACCTGTAAAGCAGGACAAAGAGGGAAATGTGCAGGATGTTGCTGTAATCTGCAGGCAGATGTTAGAAGAAATAAAACAAGTTAGAAAGGACCAGTCGGAGATGAGAAAGGAAATGGAGAGTGGCAACAACGAAATGAGGGCATTAAGAGAGGAAATCAAAGCGACTAATGAGCGTTGGGAAAAAAAATACAAGGAAATGGAAAACAAATTCAAGAATTTAGAAAAAAGAGTGGAAAACTTGGAAAACGAAAAACGAAAGAACAATATTATTGTAACCGGTTTGGACATGGAAGGAAAAAATGAAGAATGGAAAAAACAGATGGAAGAATGGATAAATACGGAGCTGGGAGTAGAAAATAAAGTTAAAGAAGTGATAGAGATTGTACCAAAAAAATATTTAGTTAAAATGCAAAATTTTGAGGAGAAATTGGGAATACTTAAAAATAAAAATAAACTGAAAGGGAAAAGAATTTATATCGACAGTGACTTAACACCGCGAGAAAGAGAAGTTCAAAAAAAGTTAAGGCGAGAAATGAGGAAATTGAAAGAAGAAGGGAAGGTAGTTAAAATAGGACATATGAAGCTAATAGTTGGTGGAAAGGAGATGTTATGGAACGAAGAGGAAGGTACCATAAAGGAAAAGTCCTCAAAAAACTAAACAGTGAAAAACCGCGACGGAGGAAAATGGATTGGACCTGGCAAAAAAATGGACAAGGATTAGTAAATGAAATAGATATAAGAAATAAAAATATAAAAAATGAAAATGAAAGGAAATACAAGCGAAATAAAGAAAAAACTATAAAAAGTACAAAATTTAGAGTTAGTACGTGGAATGTAAGAACCATGTTAACAGCAGGAAAAATGCAAGAAGTAGCAAAGGAACTAGAAAGATATAAAATAGGTGTAGCTGCGATACAAGAGACTCGATGGGAAGGACAAGGAAGATTGGATAAAGAGAATTTTACAATGTTATATTCTGGTGACGAAAAACGAGGACATAAAGGAGTAGCATTCATGATACTGGGTAAATTGAGGAGAAACATAATGGAATTTAGACCAATAAATGAAAGCATAGCTTATCTAAGATTAGATACGAAACCACTAAAATTGTCATTGTTAAATGTACATGCGCCAACTGAGATTGCAGATGAAGAAGTAAAAGACAAGTTTTACGAAAGGATGGAAGAGGAGATGGAAAAGATACCGAAGGAAGATACTATTATTGTATTAGGTGATTTTAACGCACAGATAGGAAAAGAGGAATACGTCAGAAGAGTAGCAGGGAAATACACATTACACAATAAAACAAATAACAATGGATACAGATTGTGCAGCCTAGCAGAAAGAGGGAATATGGTCATTGCCAGTACTAAGCACGAACATCCAAGATGGCATAAAGTAACGTGGATCTCACCAGACCAGAAAACTCAAGCACAAATTGATCATGTGTTGGTCAATAAAAGAAAGCAGTCGTCAATATTAGATGTGAGAACATATAGAGGTGCTTGCGCCGATTCGGATCATTTTATGGTGGCAACGTCAGTGAAACTGAAAATAAGAAGGATGGCGACAATAGGGAACAAGGGAGATAGGTGGAAGGTAGAAGAATTAAATAATGAAAGAGTAAGGAAGGAGTATAAGGATGAGGTACAGAGGCAATTAAGAGAAGGGAGTAGTGAGGTAGAAGATATAGAGCTACGATGGAATAAAATTAAGGAATGTATTAATAAGGCAGCAACAAAATGCATTGGAAAAAAAGAGAAGAGGAAGCGCAACGAATGGTATAATGATGTATGTGAACGAGGCATAATAGCAAAGATAGAAGCAAGGAAGAAATGGTTGGGGTCGGGAAGAGCAGAGGATAGAGAAGTGTATGAGAAAATTAGGAAAGCTTGTAAAAAAATGATACGAAAGCATAAGAAGGATTGGATAGAAATGGAGATGAACAGTATAGAGGAAGAACACAGAAAAAGAAATACCAAACGATATTATCAAAAAATCAATCAGCATAATAAACCATATAAACATAAAATGAGTGGTATAAGAGATAGAGAAGGTAAACTAGTAGAAAGTGAAGAACAGTATAAGGAAGTATGGGTGAAGCATTTCAAAGAACTACTTAACGACAATGAAGACGACAAAGAACTATATGAGGAGAATGATGAAGACCAAGTTATAATAGAAGAGCCAACACTCCTAGAAGTGAAAGAAGTGATTAAAAGTAGTAAAAATGGAAAAGTGCCAGGAAAAGACGGGATAAATAATGAGCTACTAAAATACGGCGGAGAGCATCTAGAAGAACACATACACACATTGATACAAAAAATATGGAATGAAGAAAGAATGCCTGAAGAGTGGAAATTGGGTCAAATAGTGGTTCTACACAAGAAGGGGGACCAACAGATCTGCAAAAATTATAGAGGAATCACGTTACTGAGTACAACGTACAAAATCCTATCATCAATATTACAGAGAAGATTAAAAATCACAACGACAAAACTAATGGGGCAATATCAATGTGGATTTACGAGTGGTAAATCGACAACGGATGCGATTCACAACTTAAAACAAATACTGGAGAAGGCATACGAATACAATATGGAATTGGAATTAATATTTATAGATTTTCAACAAGCCTTCGACAACATTAAAAGGGGAAAGCTTGTAGAAATAATGAGACAACTTCAAGTTCCAGCCAAATTAAGAAGACTAATCGTAATGACATTAAAAGAAACGAAAGTGTCCATTAAAACAGAGAAAGGAGAAACGAAGGAGTTTGAAACGAATAAGGGTGTCAGACAAGGCGACTCGTTATCGGCGACGTTATTCAACCTAGCGCTAGAGCATGTGACAAAAACAATAAATAAAGGGACATTAAGAACAAGGGGAAGTCAAATAGTAGCGTACGCGGATGATATAGTGGTCATAGCAAAAAGGAGAGAGATACTGAGCAACATATTACAAGAAATAATTAGAGAAGGGGAAAAGGTAGGACTCAAGATCAACGAGAATAAAACTAAGTGGATGAGGGTTGGGAGAAAACATAAAGAAGATAGTATTAAAATGGGGAACTTCAAATTTGAAGAAGTTGATAAATTTAGGTACTTGGGAATCATGATATCAAAGGATGGGAATAGAGATCTGGAAATAAAAGAAAAAATGATGGCAGAAAATAGGGCCTTTTATGCTAATAAGAAATTGCTAAAGAATAAGAATCTTAGCAAAAAGACAAAAATAAATATATATAACACTGTAATTAGGCCAGTGATAATGTATGCAGCAGAAACGATGACAATGTCTAAGAAGGATGAGGAAAATCTAAGAATACTGGAGAGGAAGATGTTAAGAACGATAACGGGACCAGTCAAGATAGCAGAGAATGAATATCGAATAAGGACAAATGATGAACTGCAGCAAGAAATTAGTGGAGAGGAAGAATAAAATGGTTGGGGCATATATGGAGGGCAGAAGATGAAACAACAACTACGATATTATTGGATTGGAGACCTAGCGGAAAGAGGAGAAGGGGCAGACCAAGATCCAAATGGTGGGATGAGGTAGTAGAGGATTTAAGAAGAGCAGGCGTAAACAACTGGCAGGAAAAGGCGAGGGATAGGAGAGTGTGGAAAGAAATAATCCAGAGGATATGAATATGCAGAATGGGGACCGATCCACCCCGGAAAAGAGGATTTAGAAAGCTTAAGAAGCGGCGAAGCCCCAGGAGGGGTGTTAAGCCACTGTATATATATATATATTCCTCGTTAATAATTAATTTTTATACAATTTTGAATACAAATTGTGAGAGCAAGCAACAATAAAACTTAGTTTCTACTGAAAATTCTAGAATACGATCTCTTTTACATTTTATTACTCGCATATCTATTGATTGAGTTTGAAGGTCCACTAAAGTAAAACGGCTGCACCATTGCAGTTGGAATTTTT